>JAXIVJ010004255.1:0-84857 GCA_036785665.1 Chirona hameri | reverse complement strand
CTTAAATGATAACTTAACCTGTTCTTATCTTTTCAACTCCTGCTTGGAATCTGGAACATTTCCATCCATCCCTCAAAATAGCTGTAATCAAACCAATATTTAAAAGTGGTGAGTGTCAACTTGTAGATAACTTATAGACCTATAAGTTAATTACCTTTCATGTCAAAAATTCTTGAAAAACTCATATACTCTCGACTCATCAGTCATTTAAATCAGAACCACATTATTCATGAAAATCAGTTTGGTTTTCAGAAAACAAAGCCACCTACATGCCTATTCTTCTTCTTCAGGATACCATTACTAGGGCTTTTGAGGAGGGAGAATTTGCATTGGGTTTGTACTTGATTTAAAAAAGGCATTTGATACAGTAAACATCGACCTCCTTCTGAAAAAGCTTCATAAATATGTGTCAGGCACAAGTCTCATACAATTATCTCATCATATTTATCAGGAAGAACACAATGTGTTAAAATCAGAAATACATTATCAGCTTATAAACGAGTCACCATGGGTGTTCCCCAGTGGTCGATTTTGGGGCCCAATTCTTTTTATCATATACATAAATGATTTGCCAAAGTTAAGTGCTGATATGACTTGCTTATCATATGCTGATAACACTGCAATTTTATTTAAAAGTAAAAGTAGCACTAATCTTCAAATAACTGTAAATGCACTTTTACTGCGCAATCACTGACTGGTTTTGTGCCAACTTCCTCTCACTAAATGTCTCAAAGACATTTACCCAACATTACACTACCCGTTCCTCAGTTTTCAAGCTTGATGTGAAGATGAACAACATACCTGTAGAAGAAAATGCTAACATAAAATACTTGGGCCGTGATAATTGATAAAACACTTAAGTTTACAAAGCATATTGAGTATATATCTAACATAGTTAGTAGAAACATTGGAATAATAGCAAGAGTAAGGTACTGCTTAGACAAAAGAACTGCACATACTTTGTATAATAGTCTAATTCTTCCCTATCTGAATTATTGTTGCATGATCTGGGGCAGTAACTATAATTCTCAGCTTGATAAGCTAGTGATTTTACAAAAGAGGGCTGTGAGACTGATTGAATATGTATACCCCCCACATAGTTCAGAGCCAATTTTCAACAATATAACATATTGAAGTTGGCGATATAGCAAAATCACAGATAATCATTGTGATGCAAAAGTCACGTGATCGAAGGTCACGTGATCAATCAGACCTTAGGTCACCGAAATAAAAAAATCCGAGATATGCAAATTGTAGGGTAATGATATCCTTATCAAACCTCTAAAAGTTTAAAAGTGATCACCCGGAAACTGTAGACGTGGCACGACCACAAACGTTTTCTGAGGTTGGGTCACGTGACCTGACCTGGTGACCTGACCTGATAAGACCTTGAAACTTTTGGTTTTATAAAAGTTGTAAAAATGTTCAGCGGACAGGTACTGAAAATTTCAGCTACTGGCTTCAACGGTTTGTTAGCTAATGGCAAAAAAACGGAGGGGGGGGGCGTCTAAACGACTCCCCCCGGCACGACGCGGGTTAAAGAAGAGTGCATAATATGTTCGCTAGTTCTGCTTATACTTATATTTATACTTGAATTTGGTTCCAGTTCAACAACGTGATGTGTCAAACCAGCATGTTTCAAATTTTCAGGGGATTTTTTAACTTATTTTTGGGGGCATATTTTCAAAACATTGTTCATTATTACATAAATGCATCTTCCGAAACCAAAACTAAGTTATTTATTCCAAAACAAGGTCTGTTAAAAGTGGTGAAAGATATTGCTTTGCATTAAACCAAAATGTATTTAATGCTTATCTAATCACTCACGGACTTCGTCTAAGATAATTCGTCTCATCATGTGGTTTTGTCCCTCAGTTGGCGGCGCCGTGACCGCCCCTGGTGTCCGCCTCGTCCCCTCCCTGTCAGCTACCACTCGACCACGTTACGCACCTCCTGCCTACTGTCCCACACACGCGCCACCCTACTCTCGCGCTCCGACCTACGAGAGCTACCAGGTAAATGATAACGTCAAAATTACATTGGTACATTTTGATACAATGTAAATTTTCATTTCTGCGTCACCGAAAACAGACCTGCAGCTTTTCCGCTGTTCAACTTCGCAGGATTGCATGTGTGGAAAGTGAATGGTTTATCTTTTAACAAAGGTTATGTAGTTCTTCATTTTAATCTCTGAAACCTCAGCGAACAAACTGAGAGAAAAGAACGTGTTTGCACTATCAATATACTTCCAGTAACCAAGTGACAGTGTAGTGCTCTTGGTGCACCTACGATTTGTTTACAATGAAGAATATACGAAACTGTTGGGAGTTAAATCTTGATATTCTCAAAATTTGTCAAAATGGCTTTAGCTGTTTTTGAAGGCTTTGAATGCGCAGCATTTAATGAGTGTTTGGGTTGCACTGCATGATTATTATCTTAATTATTCAGGCTTATCCTGAACCCGTATACGAAACAAATTAGTGTGTTTCTCACATCACCCTTATCTTAAAGGCACAAAGTTGTATATTTTGCTAACGACGCTAATTTCTGTTTGCTTCAGCACCAGTACCAGCCGCAGCCTGCCCTACGGTCACCAGCAGCCTGCCTATGGCCACCAGCAGCCTGCCTACGGCCACCAGCAGCCTGCTTACGGTCACCAGCAGCCTGCATATGGCCACCAGCAGCCTGCCTACCCTGTCTGCCCTCACTACCCCAGCGACCCGGCCTGCAGCGCCAACACCACCGACCCCTGGTGCCTCGAGGACGCCGAGTACCCCGAGTACGTAGTGGTTCTCTACAGTTTACACTTATGCCTGGTTCTTCGGACTATCTAGTTTATTACGGAGAGGCATTCTAAAAGCAAAAATAAGTTATAAAATGCCTTTTTCAAAATAAATATTGAAAAACAAATCATCTCAAAGAAGCTTTCGTCCAAAAATATATGCGCTAACCAAATGAAAACTAATGTTTCAGGTACGAGATCAAGCACGCCATCAGCTCCAACAAGCACAAGGTTCTGGAGCTGTATGCTGATGTGGCGGACCTTAACACCGAGAACTCTGTCGAGAGGTGAGGACCGAGAATCTTGCGTTACGGGGGGCTAGTGGTTATTTTATCAGGTACAATTATGCACGAGGTTGCCGTTTTTAGCGACTTAAACAGCGAAGCTTGTTCAGTTCAGTTAAAAAGTAACAAATATTTGGAATACAAAACAGTTGCATAATTTGTATTTAGTAAGTCACCTTGGTGAAATGTAACCGTTTAAAATCAAAACGTTCCGAAGCCTCACTTTCCTACCATTACTCTCCATACGTCAATATCTTGTCCTCCGTTTCTCAGACTGACCAAGATTGAGGAGGAGACGTACCTCTGTCCGTCGGAGGTGGGCTACGTTCGTCCCCTGCGTGCCGTCAACACCGACGGCAAGTGGAGAGTCATCGTGAACAACATCAAGGTAACCACTGCGCCATCCTAAGTGCGAAGTCCTATTCATGCGAAGCTATAATACTTAAATATGGCTACGTGGAAAACTAATGTATTAATTTTTAAGAAAACATTCAACTTTTGCCTTATTTTTACTCGTTGTTATTGACTTAGCTTTATTTAAAAAGCCAAAGACATTCTTTTGTTTCCACATACATATAATTTGGACAAAGTAGACTTCTTTGTTCTTTGCAAAGTTGAAGTACCGAGTTTACCGCTAGATGTCGTTACAGGTCGACTACGAGACGTTCACCCAGACAACCCGCATTGAGAAGTCTCTGTCTGCTGGTGAGCCTTGTCCACTGGTGCATCAGTGCTACGAGACAAGCTGCCTCCAGAAATCCGTCTACCACCGGTCAGTATATACGGGTTGATTTGCGGGAAAACAATTTGTTCGCCTCCTAACGCAAGGGGTGAACCCAATAGCAAATATTCAAATAAGTGCCTCCTAAGTCCACAACACCCCTACTTTGTTATAGGTTGTTTGTCAAATTAGTCAAGTTATGAGTTTATAGCATTAAATCATGGCAAGATAGTCAAAATATGATGTGACGTAACTGTACGTCTTTTTCCTTACTAACAGCTTCTTAGTGCATGACCCGTGTGACAAGAATATCCCCTTGTGACCTGACTGTTACCCGTGCTCTGCTCTGTACAGGTTCCTGGTGTATGACGCGTGTGACCAGTACTTCCCCTTCGCCATCGAGACTTTCCAGCTGCCCGCCTCTTGCGCCTGCTCTATGGGAGCTTACGAAATCACCCACTAGATGGCAGCAGCGACAGTTACAAGGCCGGACAATGTAATACCCAACGCATGCGTTAGACTCTGGTGACTATGTAGTAACTGATTTCAAGCTATGTATTTATTATCACGTAATGATATGGTGGCGATGACGCTTCAGTGGTGAGCTAGCGACTTTGTAACTTAATTTTATAGAGTTCTTGGTGTGAGATTGTAATGTTCTTGATATTGTGCTGGGCGGCGCGGCGGCAGTTCTCTGGGGGGAGATTTTATCACCTGCGACCGCCCAGGCAACGTCGAGTGTACAGTGTACTCGTTCTGAACGCATATTTAATGGAGAGAAATAATTATGATTGTGTGGGATGCTGCGATGATTTTGTGCATATTTGTGATTATGTCAATAAGGAATAAATCAACATCATTAGATATGTTTTTGTGAATTTAAGTTCAATGGCCGCCAGGTTTAGGGAAAAAATCAGGTGTAAAAGGTAGAATGTAGATATAAATATGCAAAGCAACGCAAAATACGATATAGTGACTAGCATCATCAAGCAGTTGGCATTAGCAATGTCTTGCAGTACGATTTAATGAAATTGTATGCTATTGGCATTTGAGACATTATTTATTCACACAAAAGCATTAGTGGAGGTCCCAATCAGTTTGGTATGGCAATAGCCCCCCACAACTTTTCTTTAAAGATACAACCTTTTTTATTCGGTCCCACCAACTTTTCTCAGTATCAGAGTCATTATTATGCTCAGTGTATCAGACAAATAGTCGAAACATTGTCTAAAATATATTTGCCATCATTATGCTACATCAAGAGACTGGTTTCGAACAAGAAAGAACGAAGTTTTACAACTGGAATATCATTTACGGCAATCTTTTTTCACACTTCCTAAGCACGCTCCAGAGAAGCATTGAACTTCCTATTCACGCACCAAATAGGCTTTGAACTTCCTAATCAAATACTAAATAGGCATTGCGGTACAGTCTACATATTTCCCGAGGGACAACAAATAATCTGAGTGATGGCTCCCTAAGTGAACACCAATGGAATGCATTTGCTGATGTCACGAACCGTCTGCTCGACAAACATGCTCCCATCCGCAGGTTCAAGGTCCACAATCCCTCTCCTCCTCCCGTCAGCCGCGAGACCTTAGACCTCATGCGCCAGCGCAGGGAGGCCCTGAGAAACGCAGACAGAGACACCTATCACCGTCTTAACATACTGATTAAGCGCGCAATTAGGAAGGATAGGCGCGAGGACCTCACTGAGCGCGTGCAATCCACCCCTGCTTCACGCCTTTTTAAACAGCTGAAATCAGTCATTGCTCCCAAGCGTGGTCCCTCAGTGTCTCCCGTCAACCTGTCAGCGGCAGACCTTAACCAGTATTTTTGCTCCATAGGGAGATCGACGCGGGACGCTGTGATGGCAGAGCTCGAGCGCTCTGGTCGCCTGCCCCTGAACACTAGGCTTCCACGTGTCCACACCGGGGCTCTCAACATCCTTCCCGTGTCACGAGACCAGCTTCAGAGCGTCATTCTCGGTCTGCTTAACAAGGACTCATGTGTGCCGGGTGATGTGCCCATCAAAATTGTTAAGCTTTGTTTTAATGACATCGGGCATCTTTTACTGCGCATCATTAACACTAGCATAGTCACTGAATCAGTCCCTGCCAGCTGGAAGTGTGCCGTCGTCATCCCTCTTCATAAAAGAGCATCCAATTTCCTTCCCTTCCCAAGCATCCAATTTCCGACCCATCACCAACGTTCCGGCTATTTGCAAAATCATTGAGAAACTTGTCCATCAGCAGATCACCGCCTACCTTCATCACCACTGTCTATTCAGTTCGGACCAGCACGGTGTTATGTCGCGCCACTCCACCACCACTGCTCTTTTATCTATGACCGAACAGATCCTCCAGGGTATGGACCAATCAGAAATATCTCTTTTAACATTAATTGACCTCTGTCGCTGCTTTGATGTCGTGGACCACGCGACACTGCTGAACAGCCTTGAGCAGCTTCAGATTTCAACAGGTTGGATCAAGAGCTACCTGGCAGGTCACACACAGCGAGTGCGGGTGGATGACACTCTCTCCGAGCCCCTTACCATTGACATCGGGACATATCAGGGCAGCTGCCTGGGGCCACTGCTGTTCAACGTCATCAGCAACAACATCAGCTGCTACATCCCCTCCAGCATCAGCGGCTTCCGCACCTCCTTGGTCCGCTATGCCGATGATTCCCAGGTGGCAATCATTGACCCCCGCAGCAGGCTACCAGAGCTGAAGCTGGCGCAGGAGAATATTCTCGATATGATGTGCACCTGGTTCCTCCAGCATGGTATGCTGGTGAACGCCAGCAAGACAGAGCTCCTCCTGTGCGGCGACCGTCGCCAGCTGGTCCAAATCAGGGATCCCCCACAGATCAAGTTCATGGGCCAGCTCCTGCCTTTCTCCAAGTCCGTGAAAAACCTAGGGGTAGTCATGGACTCTGAACTCTCTTGGGCGGCGCACATAGACCACATCATCAACCGCTGTTTCGGTATCCTTATCGGACTCATGCACATCAGACATATCATTCCATTGAGTGTACTACCGAGGATAGTTGACGCCCTGGTCCTTTCCCATGTGCGATATTGTGTACAAGTCTACGGGAGCGCTAACCGCACGAACATTACCAAGTTGCAGAAAGTGTTTAACTTCTCAGCCAGGGTCATTTCCGGGAGGCGAAAGTATGACCATATTTCCGATGTCATCGGTGATCTCATATGGTTGGGTACGTCTGACATGGTGTCATATTTTGATCTTTGTCTGCTGCACGGTATACTCACTTACGAAAAACCTGACTTGTTGCGTTCGTGCATTACATACAACCTCGAGCATGTGCCCCGTGATACTAGGCAGTCTCACCATCTAAGCTTGCCCCGTGTCAGAAACAATCATGGGAAACGACGATTTGTGTACCGACCTGCTGAGCTGTATAACCGACTCGTGATCGCCAATGGGCACTCTGGCCTGGCTATGCCACCGTTCAAGACCAAGATTCGTGACTTGCTACTTGCATGATTTGTCCATTGTAAATATTTGTGTAATTTTTTGGTCTTCTTTTTTAGTCGTATTAAGGTTGATTTGACAACTGTCTGATCGTGTTCGATGGTCGTGGAATAACCCTGTCACAGTGGAACGACCTGATTATGTGAAATAAATGAAATAAATAAATAAGTGTAAGAAATTCATGACGTCATTTTTGTAAATAACTTGTTTGCACATTGTTTGACCAGATACGAATACATAATTACCTTTTCTGTATTTCTGGAATAAAAGTGGTCTAGAAACATGCCTTTTTATTTACATTAATCACTTTCTCATTTTGTGATTTTCTGACAGAGTAAAATCGCTGTTCTGGACGTGGTCGATCGAGGTCATTTACTTGACCTAGAAGGTCATTCATTGACCTGAAACCTACCAATTGCATACCATTAGATCCCAAGCATGCAGGCAACAAGTTGGTTCTTACCGCGTTGCACTATGTTGTTTGGTTTGGAAGTTAACAGGTGCGTCTTTTTAGGACCCCCCCCCCCCCCACCCGTAGGGCGAAGGTGAAAAAACTACCGTAGGGCGAGGGTTAAGAAGCAAGAAACGGGAATCAATATCAAAGCGGACACCCGTAAGTACGTTGAACTGTACATTTTATTACAAACAAATGCAATAATTTGCATCATATAACATATTCAGTTGGACTGCGCTCTTCAATAAAATGTTATACTGTGCCGCAACGCATTGGTAATTGCGGTACAGTCTACATATTTCCCGAGGGACAACAAATAATATATCAGACAGCTGGAGACCGCAACGTGATGTTAGACGCATAAGAACACATGGTTGAGTGCGCCGCATGTCATACAATATTACGGTGTCGCCTTCATACTTTCCAAAGGGCGGTAGATAGAAAACCTCTACCCCTCTGTGATTCAATTAAAACGCCACGAGCCGGAGACTATTTAACCCACACAACGGTGACACCAAACCTTAGAGACTCCAATAGCGCACACAGAAGTAGCACAAAAGCAGGAAGACTCCAATAACGCACACACCAGGAACACCAAACCCTGGAGACCCCTGTGCTCAATCTTACCAAGTGTCGTGATCGCACTCAATCTTACCAATGGTGTAGCATATTGGTGCGCTGGCCGGCAAAACTTTTGAAACCCAGGATCGAACCGGGGTCATCTCGATATTCAGTCTATCGTTCTCCCGACTAAGCTATTTCGACAATGAGCTCGGACAAACCATACGCCGTGGTTCCTTATGTGCGGCATTCTGAACACTCCATTCACGGCATGCCGTACTTACGCTCTCACGGCATTTGGTAAGATTTGGGCCAGTAGTGGACAGAGACTGCAGTAGCCTAAACAACACTAACACCGCAAACCCTGGGAGACTGCAGCAGCGTATATAGCAGTAACACCAATTAATAGAGACTGCAGTAGCGCACAGAACACGAACACCACGAACTGGAGACTACAGTATCGCACAAAACACTAACACCACCAAGTGCTGGAGACTGCAGCAGCGCACACAGCAGTAACACCAAGTAAATGAGTTTGCAGTAGCGCACACAGAAGTACCACAAAGTAAATGAGACTGCAGTAGCGTACATATCAGTAACAGCAAATGCTGGAGACTGCAGTAGCGTACACAACACTAACTGAGCCAAAGCTTGGAGACCGTCTTAGCGCACATAACAGTAACACAAAATGCTGGAGACTGCAGTAGGGTACACAACAGTAGAACAAAACGATGGATACTGCAATAGCGTACACAACACTAACACCTTCAAGCTTTGGAGACTGCAGTAGCGCACACAGCAGTAACACCGCTCGTTGGAGACTACAGAAGCATACAACAATAACACCTTGAAATCTCGGATGCTGCATTGTCGCACACGACAGTAAGGCCCGCCCAACACGAGTGCGTTTCTCATGCGTTGCGTTGCGTTGCGTTGCGTTGCGTTGCGTTGCGTTGCGTTGCGTTGCGTTGCGTTGCGTTGCGTTGCGTTGCGTTGCGTCACATCTGAATCAGTGTTCGTCACGGGGCTACCAACCTCCAGCCCGGACCGGCTCAAGCCCATGCACACCAAGCCAAGGCCTGGGCCTGGCCCGGTCAAATGTATACTATTGAGGTCCAGGCTCTGCCTGGCCTGGTCAGGTTAAGCATACTCACACAAATTATAATCATTATCCTAACATATTTACTTGTATACTATATATGTCAGACAATGAAACAAATTTGATGATAATTATTTTTGATCATCGAAAACAATCAGATTAATGGTGACACAATACTACATTTAGAACACCTGACAAACAGAGCAATTGCATTTAGGCATTTAGGTATTTCGGCTCCTATGAAAGCTGCAATAACGAAAATTCATGGGTAGGAAGGACCCACAGATAACTCTTTTTTGTCTAATTTGCATGACCTTGGGTCATTATCTTCAAGGTCAAACGAGGTAAAATGTACCGAAATGTCCATGATATGTTTTGGTGAATAGCTTTTTACCTTAGAAAGATAGAACAATAATTTTACCACTATTGTGTTTCACTCGTCCAGACGCATCGATTTATATCAAGTTTGACATAGTAGCCATTTTCACGAAGGATATTCCGTTTGGGGTGATTGGGGCATTTGGGGCGTTTCGGGCATTTGGGGCGATTGGGGCAATTGGTGCGTTTAGGGTAAATGGGGTTACAGAACGTAAGAGCATGGCTTTTCCAGGTGATTTTTGGTATCAATCGTAACTTTATGAAATAATTCATTTTCCTGGAAATTCCATTTTAACCCTATTCCCTGCGGTGAGCAGATTCTGCGCATCCCGGTGGTTGTTCACTTGCCGCTTCTAAACTATTAAGCATAGCGTCCTGAAACTTTGTGACTTTTCACAAAATTAAATATTGCGTGTTGTGTCAAAATTTTGAAAAATCAGTCCAGTAGAGGCGGTTCCAGACTCCTGTTTTGGGGAGGGTGTTACGAATGCGGTTTTGCAGCGCATACTTCCTTCATAGCTTGCAGTGCAATAAATGCGTCAGAAACAACTTCAATGCAATATGCATCATAGATAATGGCATTGTACATATTTTTGGGGGGGCAGAGGCACACTCAGGATAAAAAAAAATGGGAGGCGATACCCACCCTCAAGTTTGGTCCAACTTCAAATTAGTAAGATGATAAAAGCGTTACGCGCATGGTGCCCCCCATGCTTTTTCATGGATCCGCCTATGCGCAATATATCACATTTAACAAATTGCAGCATATAATGCCCACATGTGACGTTCATGTCATCCCAAATACTCACGAACAGCACATATTTTTTCCCATAAAATCCCCCCATTTTACATTCCCTGAGTACGCTTATGATTTTTGTATTTGTTTTTATATTTTGATGCATTAAAGACTAGTACTTTTAAAGCTCAAAAACAATTAGAGCATGACAATCTGTCGAGCCACATAGCCGCAAAATCCTTTAAAAAAACACCGACAAATTTTCGAACTTTGTGCCCCCTGGCCCCTTATTTTTAAAGGAAATAAATATTTCGGGGTCAAAAAAGAGAGATCATGTCATGATTAATCAAATGCCGTTTTCCCCATCGAAATGGACAGAGCGGTTCTTGAGATCTCTGGGAGGAAGAATCTGCCCCCGCAGGTTAACGTCATTCTGCCCGCCCGCAGGGAATAGGGTTAATGATAACACCATAGTTTACTTAAAATTAACAATTTCATCTGCTCTGGTGTTTCCAGACGGCTAAGGTTTTTGTGCGACGCCATCTTGCTCGAATCCCGGAAGTGGCTGTTCTGGAAATTATCATATTTTGCAACGACATGGTTTTCAGGAAAAATAGCTTATTTCAATGAAAACTAGATGAATTAGTCCATTCATATTTTCAGTTATATTCACTTTTGAAAGCAAGGATTAATAATAATTAGCGATTTCGTTTTCATCATTTGTTGTAAGATGACGGGAATGCTGGCTCCGGTTCTGAGCTGGCTCTGCACAGGCGCCGCCGCCCGGTCACCATGGCGACGGGACGGCCGGTCGCCTAACGTCACGTTGCACACATGGCTCCGGCGCCGGCCGGCTGGTCACCATGGTGACCAGCCAACCAGTCGCCTGACGTCACGTTGCGCATGCGCAGAGCCGTGGTCTGCGCCCAGCAATGGCGTCTGTTCGATCTAGGTCACAATTTTATAGTTTTCAGTACCAGTGGCTGCAGAATGCTTGCATGTTTCATGGATGTATAAGTGCCTTTGCTGAGTTCTTTTCAGCTTTTTGTGAGATTCATCAATTAATCAATTAATCAAATAAAAGACATTGGTGTCAATCGGATTTCATAATGATTGTTCCGGTTTTCGGAAACCAACGAAGTTACCGCTCTAAATTGGACAATCTCATCGGAACGGAGCGACGTTGAATTAAGGTCTCTCTATGCTTTTGACAATTTATTGCGTTTTTCATCACAACGATATATTTCTTTGCCATTAATATTTTCATTTTTGCCATATTTAACTCAATTGCGTATTTTATTTAATCAAAGCTGATTATCTAGTATACTTGTTATAGCCTCTTTTGGGGCGTTTTCGGTATGTTTTGTAGAAAGAACTAACACAACCTAAAATTGCCAGATTTGCTCATGAATGTGAATATTCAAAGCAAACTAACGGTAAATATTGCATTTTAAGAGCATATACTTATACATTCATTCATAAAATTATGATTGATACCAAAAATCACCGGAAAAGTCGTGTTCTTACTACCCATATACCCATTTACCCCACACGCCCCAATCAACCCCAACGCAAAATGCTTCGTGAAAACGGCTAGAAAGATCAATTTGAAAATTTCACCTTAGGTCAAGTTCAAGGTCAAAGTCAAGGTAGCCAAAGTAAGTCACGTTGCATCATAGAAGACGCGTATTGACGAAAAAAGCACAATGGTACCATTTTCAGCTCTATATCTATATCATGTCAAGAGTTATTGCCAAAAATGTGGTGACTAGACACTGTTTCCAGGTCAGCGCTACTTTAGCATTCATTCCATCAAAAACAATTCGCAGCGACAAGCACTCCGCTTGTCACTGCGTTTCGTAGTTATTGAGATATTAGCGGAAGTGGAAATCAACCCTTCGTGGTCAGCACGAACTTCTGTCAGTTTTCGGTATATAACTTAATCAGTTATCAAGATATCGACTTGAATTTTTGATGAGTACATATACTGGTATAATATCTCACGAACTAGACAGGGATTTGTCTTTTTTCAACGGAAATTTTATATACATGTAAATAATTTTTTTCTTCTTCAAAATTTCGAAATTATTTCATCAAAATATCGAAAATCCGAGATAACCATCTTATACCCCTTGTAATTGTCTAATGTACGTTTTTGTCTTGTATTTTTCAGGAAAAAAATAAGCCCCAACGAGTGTTTAAACATGCAAAGCTTTGGTATTAAAAATGCCCGAACATGCCTCCCAAAAAGTGATCCTGGGGCCGCCTCTGAGGCAGATTTATGAAAGAAAAAAACATCAGATGTGCAATGACAAGCTACGAAAAGTCAGAAATATTGAAGACCTTAGATTCAATAATGAATGTGTAGCACACAAAAAACCTCCGGAGGGGGCCGATTCAAACCCCCCCCCCCCTCCCCGGACAGGAATAGGGTTAACATAAATACTAAGTTGAAATTGGTAAATGGAAACACTGGCAATGTTTCGTTAGAAATTGCAGGTTATTAATCCTAGTAGAACGCCTTTTTGTGCGATGACCGAGAGAGCGCGCTCTGGTAAAGCTAAAACAGGTTTGAAATATGAAACGGTAAGGGAGCATACTTGGTAGCAAGACAGTCATTTTAGTCATCCAGAAAATTGCCAGGCCGCAATGCATGCCAACATAAATATTTAGTTGCATTAAATTGTGCATGATCTTCTTTCATAATCCGCCAAAAAGGGAGTGCGTCCTGAGCGCTGCATGTCCCAGCGTTTATATCAATGCTTAGAATAATACAGTCATTAATCAAGAATCATTTTAGCCAGGTTTTTTGTTCATTTTGATGTTCGCGTTTGCCAACTGCAACGCGCTGTGGTATCACCTCTATCAGAACGCACCATACCAAAAACAAAGCTGATTTGATGGTCCTATCCAATGGTTAAGACCCAATCATAATCGGAGCAGTGGTTACCAAGTTATTAGCTTCCGAAAAGCGTCTGTATGGCCGAGTCGGGCCGGGTCGAGCCGGGTCAAATGTAAATGTATCTAGTAAGTTGACGAGAAGCCTCAAGGGTGCTTTGCGCCCGCTCGGTAATAAATACTAAGTTGAAATTGACAAAAGAAAAGAAGAGAAAGCAGGTCATGATGACTGTGACTTAAAACGCACCGACTGCTGTGGTCATTTGGTGCCTAGGGTCCTGTGGCAAGCATGTGAAAATCAAGGACAGGTGATTGAATCCATGCTGAGGTAAGATAAATGAGGTAAAATGCATGTAACATAAGACCATCGTACGGCACAGACACCGAGAATGTACGTCGGGCACCGAAGCACTGCTCTTCTACACACTCACGGCGGGCACCGCACCACCCCTCCTCTTTCACTAGCACAAGGTCGGCTCCTCCGACCGTCAGGCGCCAGGTGTCCAGTGCGCATGCGCCACCAGCAGAGGCCGTGTATATAAGGTGAGCGTCGGCGGCAGCAGTCAGAGTCAAACAGTTTCAGCACCTCTCCTCACCTCCCTCTTCTGACGTCATGGCGATGAAACTGGTAAGTACTCGGGTTTTTGTTTTAAATAGTTTCTTTCTAACTTTGCTGATGTCACAAATATTGGCTACATTACAACGATATTAATTTAAAAAATCAGTTATTTTTTTGATTCATTGACGTATAAATCCACTGAATGTCATGCAAATGAAAAAGATACAAGAAATAATCTGTCAATGAAAAGAAAGGAGCCATATTTCAAGCTTCTTCAAGCGACAATATTTTGTGTCCGTGCACGTGCTGTTGTGACAGTGTGCTCTGTTGTCCTCAGATCAGTATGTTGGCCTGTGTGGCTGTGGCCACGGCCAACCATCCGCCCCCGTATGGACATCCGGCTCCGCAATATGTGAGTACCATATAGTATATTATACCAAATAATATATAGTATTCATATAACTATCATCATGTGAGTCTTTAACATTAGGTAATATGTACCTAACTAGGTGGTTTTTTGGCTGTACCATTTTTTATATAGCTCATCCTAATAGATGTATTATAGCTTATACTCATTCCACATTTCCAGACATATTGGCAAGTAGAGGAAAAATGAAAAGAAATGTATTACTTTGTTTCACTGCTAAGGTATGACAATTACAGGAAGGACGTTTTTATCGTATACTAGAATTTATGAAAACTCTTTACCACTTTTGGCCTTCACGAGTGAACAAAAACTGTGACCAAATTGTTTGGATAATATATGCTAATGTTGTTTGTGTTCGTCTTTATTAGGGCGGCTACCAGCAGCACTACTGCGACCCAACAGCGGCGCCGGCCTGCGCCGCCAACTCGACGCTTACCTATTGCCTCGAGGACGCCGAGTACCCGGCCTACGAGATCAAGGCGGCCATTTCCCAGGACCACCTGTTCGCCAAGAAGTATGCCGACATCGGCACCCAGTCGGCCGACGAGCTGGTTGACGGCCTGACCGGCGAACAGGAGGCGGCGTTCGACTACGCCTACTACACGGGATCGTCTAAGGGCGACAGTCCGTACGACGTGACGCACTGGGCCGGCCCGGCCGGCTACATCTGCCCCAGCGACGTGGCCTACGCGCAGCCGCGCCGCGCCCAGAACGTGGCCGGCGAGTGGCGCGTCATCGTCAACGACGTGCACTACTACACACAGACGGCGCGTGTCGAGACGTGCCTGCACCCTGACGCCGCGTGCCGCGCGCTGGCGCCCTGCTACCAGAGCAAGTGCACCCAGAAGTTCATCTACCACCGCATGCTCTCGTTCGACCCTTGCGACGCGTACAAGGGCCTCTTCATCGACATCTACCGGCTGCCGTCCGCCTGTAGCTGCCACGTGCCTACCCTCTGATTGGCTCACATCGCCCGTGACGTCACTGAACCAAAGCTAGACACCACGGCGAGCGAGCACACCGGCCTGTGCAGCGCCCGGGTCGGCTGAAAACTACTCCCCCCAGAGACTGCCGCCGCGCCGCCCGCCGAGACATCGAGGCTGCTGTGTTATGTGCGTTTGTGCTGGCTCTCCCGCTGAGTGTCGCAACCTTGTCTCTCCCTGTCCTCTCCTTTGCTGAGAAAACGAAAACACAATACAAACAGCATAACAGATGACGGCATTGTGTTCATGGGAAAAAGGGTATAGCAGGAAGCACTTGAGGACAAAGTCGTTTCCATGATTGGGAAACAATTTCGCATATATTGAATACCTTTTGACCTGAAATGCTATCAGTTTTCAGGATGCACGCTGTTGGCAGCACCATGCAAAATATTATACCAGTCACATGTCAAAAGCAGGATATTCCGATGATCATCATCATATCATAGCTCATCATCATAAGCACAGGGGTGGGAAAAATGTTGAGTCTGCTACATTCTAAGAATGTACCAGCTGTATCTGCTACATCAATTTCCAGAGTACCTATGTGCATCGAACTTGCTTCCATTTGCAATGTCATTTTGTTTCATACGACACGGAACAACAGTGAGCAATAACTTGACTTTCTTTCACAACGAATCACTTGCAACTGGCAGTGCTCTGTTTGTAAATATCATACCGCAATCAGTGTCCCAAAATGCGCCGTTTTGGGTGGGAAATGACACCCAAATTTGAATAATTTTTCACTCATTCCCCATTTTAGGAGTGAATTTTCCTCTCCCAAATTATGAATTGTGATGTGATTCTGACATAAATATTCACATGATTGATTTCAACAAAACCAACTGCTTTCAGATTAAAACAGAAATAAATATTGTATCATTGAATTTTTCACTCTCGTGGACCATGGTGTTTTTGGTTCAAATTTTCCACTCTGACACCCAGCCAAAAATAGAATTGTGGTACACTGACCACAAAAATGTCATGGCAGTGGCATGGTGGGAACTCGAAAGGCAGATAATATAACGGTAACGCAGCCACCAGTTCTAAATTGGAAGAGTTTACCTAAGAAACTTGTGCGCACAATGACATAAAATACATGACACAAACAGGGAACCACTAACAAATGCAGACATGTGCTGGAGCCCCGACATGTAACCGAAAACAGGTGTCATGGTGTTTTTGGTTCAAATTTTCCACTCTGACACCCAGCCAAAAATGGAATTTTGGTACACTGACCACAAAAATGTCATGGCAGTGGCATGGTGGGAACTTGAAAGGCAGATAATATAACGGTAACGCAGCCACCAGTTCTAAATTAGAAGAGTTTACCTAGGAAACTTGTACGCACAATGACATAAAATACATGACACAAACAGGAAACCACTAACAAATGCAGACATGCGCTGGAGCCCCGACATGTAACCGAAATCAGGTGTCAGATTATGCAATTATTCAGGCAATTTAAGAAAGCAAAGTGAGCACACAAACGCAGTCATACACAGTGTCCCGACTCCTAAACCAAAGTTGCATTTGTGCTGGTGTGTCAAGAGTGGAAAAATTGAACTTAAAAAGACAATAAGAGTGAAAAGATATGTCAAAAATGGCACAATATTGATTAGTTTTGAATATTAAAGTAGTGTTGAAATCATGCATTTTTAGTTGAATATTTTTGTCAGAATCAATATCACAATTCATAAATGGGAAGTGGATTTGGATTGGAAAATTAACTCCTAAAAATGTCAGCCATGTCAGTAGTCAGCATCACACACATAGAACAACTGTCAGCCTGTTTTGCTGACATAACATAAGGCATAATTAAGGTTTTCTCATGGTGTTTTATTGTCAAGTAGGTGAAACTTCAGTAGCGCACTTCCCCAGTTGACAGTGTTCTTGAGGTCCCTAATAGAAGCTGAGTAATCAGCTGACAATATTATCATGACAGAATAAAAAGTGTACCAGTAATACCCAAGCTATGTCACCAAAATAACATAATCAAACCTGACCTAACCTTTACAACAATTATGGACGCAGGGACCTACGTTTAGAACGCTCCACTCACATTCGCTTGCTGCGGCCTTACAGGGGGCTGTCACTCCCAGACCATCCTGTAGACATATAACTTGTATCTACAAGATGGTCTGGGGGGTCCATAAATTTTTGGAAAAGAAACCAACAAAACCTGAAAACAACCTATGAAACCAAAACGATCTAACTCTCCACGACTCCAAATCGCAATATGAAATGCGGGCTAGCACTAAAAGCTGGAGTTTTCGCAGAAGTTTGCAGCCAGGGAACGCTAGTGAGCCAGGGTGTTATTACGTCGTAAGCAAATGATACCAGTGAAATATTTAACGATAAATGTTCATATATTTATTTATTCATATATAAATAAATATTTAGCAGCACTATTTGCTTGCGACGTCAGAACAGCCTGGTTCACTAGCGTTTCCTGGCGGCCAACTGCTGCAGCACTTCCAGCTTTTAGTGCGAGCTGAAATGCGTCTTTACCGACGCATCAGTCGAATAGGTAGTGTTGTATGAGCAAACAAAAATAGGAGTTGCTCAGAATACAATTTTGTTGTTGGATTCTTGGTTTCAGTATAACTAGGAAAAAAATATGATGGGTCTAACTAAAAATAATTGTTAACAAATATATAGGTCCATTAAAACAAGAATGGTAATAAGAATTTTGGAAAACAGCTGTAGCAGATACGGTTATTTACACTACTCACAGTATGAAGAAATAGTAATGGCGACAAATGAATCTGCTACAAAAGGTGCGGAATTGTATCTTAACGAGAACGTCTAGAGCTGCAGTTTTACATATGACTTGGAATGCTCTTTCCCACCACCCCATCGTTCCTCAACAGTGCGTATTTTCATAAATGCCTTCATTGAAGAATACAAAATCGTTGTTGGACACAATTTATTTTAGTTTAACCCTATTTGTAACAGGCTCCTGGCTACCCCTATTTGTAACAGGGGGCGGATTCCGCCCCCCCCCCCCGGAGATCTCGAGATCTACCCGTCCGATTTTCAAAAATGAAACGGTTTTTGGTTCCCAACACGATCTACATTTATAAATAATAAACAAATCGAAATTTTGGATAGGGGGGCAACAGGGGGGCAAAAACGACAAATTTTAGTGGTATTTTTGATCCAAGATAGCTTTCATGTTTATCGACCGATTTTAACACAAATAAAAGGAATCGATAGAGATTGAATCTTAAATTGGTATATGACGATGACGTTTGAAAATTCAAAAATCATAGGCGTGTGCAGGTCACTCAATATGGGGGTGAAGTAAATGCGTAATAAAACCATTTTTTGATGTTGTTTTTTATAAATGAAATGGTATGTGATTGAGACATTAGAAAAAACAGTTATAAATCATATTTTTTGCCATAGGAGGTACCAGGTTAGTGAAAAATGGGGGTAAAATTGGGAAAAATATTAACCGCAGACAAGTTGCTACCCAGCACTATAAATATGTTACTGATCATAGATAGTTCCTTTTTGCATATTGTACTTCATCATAGGCGTATCCAGGATCCAAACTAGGGCGGCGCAAGACCTTTGAATGAGTATATTATCCTCTATTATGATACTAACTAGTCAACAGTGACTATTTCACTTACAACTTCAATTAACATTGCTTACCCCCCCTTTTTATCCTACCTGGACTCGCCTATTATCTTATAATCGTTCGTAGAGTAGCCTGTGGTGCGTGTTTCATCCGAAAACTGCAGTATGTTATGTCATTGTACGCCCATGCCTCTTAGTTTCCTTGCAATAATATGACCCCCTTTCTTCCATTCCTGAGCGCGCCTCTGCAAAAAAAAAATGACTTTATTCCATTTTCTGGTCTCATATGTGCATATATTTTTATAAGCTAAACTTATATTGCGCCGTTATCGCTGGCATATCGTCATCACCATGCCAGTCACCCCCCTTTTCATGTTCCTGAACACGCCCCTGAAACTCTATATGTAATAAATTATGCAAATAATGGAAGCAGAAGCTATCTTTTACATCTTGATAGCTATAAATGCCCCTTACATTGCTCTATTGGCTTCCCGCCAAGCATTTAATACTTCCAGGAACCCCCCCCCCCTTTCCAAGCCCCTGAAACCGCCTCTGCCATGCAATTTTGTATGATATTTCATTAACATCATCTAATTTGCACTTGTTGCCATCACAGTAAGCAGATGTAACTCCTTCATACTTGATGCAGTTAGGAAGAAACCGTGAAGATCGCATTTCCGTATTTTCGCCAAATGTCGCCTCCGAACCCACCCAAAACTGTGCCCTGGAACCGCCTATGTTCAAGTTAAGAACTCAAAATTTGGACTCCAAATGCGGAGTTCAATTCTATGAAAAGTCCCAAAATTTCATGGGCCTGCTCCCAGCGGTTCTGGAGATATCTGCGAAAAACATGAGGGGGGCGGAATCCGCCCCCCCCCCCCCCCCCCTGTTACAAATAGGGTTAAAGGTTAAAACACATGTCCCAAGCTCAACACGTTTGGCTGATTTTGCTACAGCAGGAAGTGCTGTGGGAGCTGATTATGCTACCTACTGGGGTATGAAGATATGAGGGATTTCTCAGCCCTGCTGATAAGCAATGAAATGATCATTGCTTCATTTTATCAAACTCAGAAAAAATAGGAATTCCCATTATTACTGAATTTAGATGTGTTCAGTACCAAAATACTTAACCCTCGCCCTACCGGAGCTTTTTTCACCTTCGTCCTACGGTGGGGCCTGACACCCCCCCCCCCCCCCCCCCCCCCCCCTTCACCCCCTGGTAACCTGCATGCCAAGAAATTTAGAACAATGCGGAAAGAACCAGCATGTTCCTGTCATGAGAGGAATGTAACAGTCTGCGATTTTGAGGTTTCGGCTCAACGGCTGACCTTCCAGGTCAAGTGAATTAACTCGGTTTTACCACGTCCAGAACAGCGATTTTGCTCTGTCAGCAAACATCAAAATTAAAAATTGATAAATGTAAATAAAAAGCAAGTTCCTAGACCAGTTTTGGCTCAGAAATAAAGAAAGGTAAATTTGTGTTCGTGTCTTGTCAAAAAAGGGAAAAAAGTTATTACAAAATGACGTACGTCATCAGTTTCTTACACTGAGGGAGCCACCACCCAGTCAAAAATGAAGATATTGCTTTGAAATTTAGCATACGTATTGCCCTAATTCAGTTCTCTCACCTATATCCCGTTCTTTTTTGACAAATCAATCGGTGTTTCAATCCATCAATCGGTGACGGTGTTTCAATCGGAGAATAACAGGCAATAGTAGAGGCTCAAAATGGAAAACAGTAGATTGTCAACAATGCATGAAAGGTTGGAGGCTGAAATTATATTTAACAATGAAATATAACTGTATAATTCATTCTAGACGACAACTCATAGCAAGTAACAAAACAGAACAGAGGGCAAACAATGCAAAACAGACACAGAATGTCCTTGAAGGATGTTCGAAACCGCCTGCGGGCAAGTACGCGTCTGCATCGCGTAACACAAGCGTTCCTAGTCACAGAATTCTGCTTTTCACAGCCAGAGGGATTCAATGTTACGAGAGTGACACAGGCCCTAAAGCTGCATTTGGTAAGTGCTACTGCCCAGTCGTTGTGACGTATCATTTTTAATAAACATTTATACTCACAATATCCTGGTAACGCACGTGCATCAACAACATGCTACACTTCCCTTGGCAGTGCAATTTGTACATTTATACATAATTTACTCATTGAAGAAACGATCATTCCCAACCTGGGGTCTATTTCACAAAGAAGTTGTAATTACATATGTTTGCGATTACAAACACAAGACAATTTTGCAAACCTCAAAAAAAGACATTTCACAAACATTCACCACCTCTGAATTACCGATTGTAAAGAAAATTGTAAACACAAATGTTAGTACAGCAGAAACTTTGAAATCAAGAACGTTTGTATTCAAATTGATGCTAATGACAAATAATGTGATTGTTAACAATTTCATTTAACAAATATTTACATTGTTTTTTTTTATTCAAAATAAAATTCGTTGTAGGGAGAATTAACTTTTAATTAACATTTCCTCGGAATGCAAACTCTGATCGTAAAAATACATCTTGGCAAGCAATTAGAGTAAAGAGAATTAGGCAATTCACCGGGTGGTGGAGCATAACAACAGAACTACTCTTAAAAGAAAGATAGTTTAATTTCTCGAACATTTTTCACCAAACCTAGCCCTTTTTCCTACGTCGTAAAGGGTAAAGGTTCACTGCACAATGTACAAGATATCGTTGACCGCTGCAATTATATCGCCATGCGGTTTCTCCGCGCGGAGGCGCCCCTCACAGCGCAATCGGTAAGGTGCATTGTGTACTGCACAACATTTTTTACAAACAATATCTTTGTAAACTAATTTGTAAATAGTTAATTGAGATTTACTGCCCTGGAGTTTTGTGAAATCCAAACTACAAACATGTGTACAAATTATATGTAATAACATAGAAATTCTTTGTAAGTACAAACTTTTTTGCTTTATGAAATTGGCCTCTGACCGATACCTTTTACATGAAGTTAAGTTTAGTTTACACTTTACCTAAAGTAATTTAAACGTTTCGTTTTCACTTTCATAGGTAGGTAGATAATTCCGTGTTTGAACGTAAAATTACGTCAACATTGATGATTCTCTGATCCCTGTCCCGCTCGACTGCTCTGTTTTCCATTGTGTCATTATCTGGACCCTGACTCCATTTAACTCAGTACTGAGTAGTAATGGGATGACGCTTCAGTTACTGAAGCACCAATCACTGGACCGAAGATGACCTACAAAGTGGCTATGGAACTGGCATCGGTCCACCAAAACCGGCTATACAATGCCGGTCAACTGACTGAGATAACACATTGAGATCAACATTAGACACTCATTAACAGCGATGACCGAGTTCAAGTGCAACATGAAGTTCAGCTGTTCAACTACCCTCTATTTGAGTACAGCTCTCTCTAAAGATTTAATGTGTCTAAGAATTTTAAGGAAGGGGGAAACTAATGGCGTGACAATACCAACACAATACGGAGGCTTATATTTATTGAAGAATTGGCATGACGTCCAAACTGTAACATACAGAAATAAAAACCCTGATTATGTCACTTTTCCTAAATCAGCGCAAGCAAAATACAGAGTATGCAAATACCTATACCTATGCAAATTATAGGTATCATGGTGATAGCTTTTGTCAACTGGTTCAATAAAGACTAAATATTGCAATCCTTTGCATAAACATCTGTGATAAAGATTACTCACGCTAGGTGAGAGTTAACACAGGAAAAAATGTCTCCTGAGCGAGGTAGTTTTAGTTTAAGCTAGTCACCTACGCGCGTGTTAACACTATTGTGTATTTGTGTTATTTGCTTTAATCTTCCCGGCTATATCAATGGCAAATACGTATAAATTTGCGAGGTTCAAAATATTTTGTAGGCCATTTAAATACAAGTAAATCGCCTTTTTGGGCGATGACCGAGCGAGGGCGCACTGATAAAGCTAAAACAGGTTTGAAATATGAAACGGTACTGAAGCACACGTGGTAGTAACCTATAGTACTTTTAGTCCTTTTAGTCCTCCATAAAAATTGCCAGGCCTCAATGCAGGCCAATATAAAAATTGAGTTTTATTAGATTGTACATAATCCCCGTTCTCAGATCCGCCAAAAGGAAATACGTCCTGGCAGCTGCATACTCTAGCGTATACAAAAACGAATGCTTAGATAAATCAAGCCATTTTTGATCAAGAGTGATTTGTGTTCATTTCGACGTCTGCGTGTTCCAACCGCTGTGGTACCACCCCTATCAGAACGCAACATAACAAAATACAAATTGATTTGATGGTCCTTATCCAGTTGCGAAAACCCGATCTCAATCGGAGCTGTGGTTGTTTCCAAAAAGCGTCTATATGGCCGGCTCGGGCCGGGTCGGGACGTGCCGGGCCGGGTCGGGCCGGGTTAGATGTAAATTTGTCTAGTAGTAAGTTGACGAGAAACCTCACGGGCGCTTCATGCCCGCTCGGTACTAATATAAATAATGGTGGACCTACAATAGAACCCTGCAGGATTCCTACAGGAACAGCAGCCTGTTTGTCAGAGTAAATATAATGCATACTTGTTATTTGATTCCTGTTACTGAGGTACGAATTAATCATGTCATTTAAACGACACCTCATTCCCAAGCAGTGTTTTTCGTTCAAAAAGTATTTCGATAGATACGATATCGAATGCGTTTCCTAGGTCCAGGTATAAGACACCCGTTAGTTCATTTTTTCTGTTATTTCTTATTTCGAACAATCGGCAAATACATGTTGTGTTTCTTAAAAGTCCGAATTGAATAGGATTCAGTATGTTTGGAATGTCTTCTTTTAAAGGAGGCTAATTTTGCAGTTGTGTGAAGTATCTTCCCCATATTTTTATTCATAGAATTGGCAGTAAATATATCGGTCTTTATTATCAACAATTACCTCTACTTCCAGCTTGTTGATATTGGCGTTATTATTTCAACTTCAAGATTGTTAGGAAATAATGATTACCTCAAACATGAGTTGAAGAAAGTTGCAGCGGTGCATCAGGGGTTACCTCCCAGTCAAATGCTTTCTGTCCGGTGATACCTGTTTTGGGAAACCAAACGGAGCAGCCGAAAATGGAACGGAGCAGCCGCTCCAGTGTCGGTTGTCGGGGCGGGGCCTCCACCGTCCGTCTGTCGGTCCAGTTCAGGGTCGAGGTGAGACCGCTCCCCACACAGGTATAAAGGCGGCGGACACCACTTCACCCACAGCAGAATCGACTAGCTCCCGCTCGGTAGCAGCATCCCTCTCACTGAGCAGCAGACATGGCGTTCCGTTTCTTGGTGAGTAGCTATAGAGCAATACTGTATTCTGATTTGTGATGACATAAAGAAGATTGCATAATATGTTTGCTAGTTCAGCTTATACTTATATTATACTTGAATTTGGTTCTAGTTCAACAACGTGATGTGTCAAACCAGAATGTTTTAAATTTTAGGGATTTTTTAAACTGATTTTTGGGGGCATATTTTCGAAACATTGTTTATTATTACACAAATGCATCTTCGAAAACCGAAGCTAAGTTATTTATTCCAAAACAAGGTCTGTTAAAAGTGGTGAAATATATTGCTTTGCATTAAACCAAAATGTATTTAATGCTTATCTAATCACTCACGACTTCGACTAAGATAATTTGCCTCACATGTGTTTTGTCCCTCAGTTGGCGGCGGCCGTGACCGCCCTGGCGTCCGCCTCGTCCCCTCCTGTCAGCTACCACTCGACCACGTACGCACCTCCTGCCTATGGTCCCACACACGCGCCACCCTACTCTCCGGCTCCGACCTACAAGAGCTACCAGGTAAATGATAACGTCAAAATTACATTGGTACATTTTGGCACAATGTAAATTTTAATTTCCGCTTCACCAAAAAGCGACTTGCAGCTTTTCAACTGTTCAATTTCGCAGCATTGCATGTGCGGAAAGTGAATGGTTTATCTTTTAACAAAAGGTTACGTAGTTCTTCATTTGAAATTCGGAAACCTCAGCGAACAAACTGAGAGGCAAGAACGTGTTTTCACTATCAATATACTTCCAGTAACGAAGTGACACTGTAGTGCTCTTCTTGCACCTACGATTTGTTTACAATAAAGAATATACGAAACTGTTGTAGTTAAATCTTGATATTCACAAAATTTGTCAAAATGGCTTTAGCTGTTTTTTAACGCTTTGTATGCTCAAGATTTAATAAGCTTTAGGGTTGCACTGCATGGTTATTATCTTAATTATTAATGTTTATCCTGAACCTGTATACCAAACAAATTAGTGTGTTCTCACGTCACCTTATCTTAAAGGCACAAAGTTGTATATTTTGCTAACGACACTAATTTCTGTTTTGCTTCAGCACCAGTACCAGCCGCAGCCTGCCTATGGCCACCAGCAGCCTGCGTACGGCCACCAGCAGCCTGCATACGGTCACCAGCAGCCTGCCTACGGCCACCAGCAGCCTGCCTACCCTGCCTGTCCTCACTACCCCAGCGACCCGGCCTGCAGCGCCAACACCACCGACCCCTGGTGCCTCGAGGACGCCGAGTACCCAGAGTACGTAGTGGTTCTCTATAGTTTACACTTATGCCTGGTTCTTCGGACTACCTAGTTTATTACGGAGAGGCATTCTAAAAGCAAAAAGTAGTTATAGAATACTTTTTCAAGATAAATATTGATAAACAAATCATCTCAAAGAAGATTTCGTCCCAAATTATATGCGCTAAACAAATGACAACTAATGTTTCAGGTACGAGATCACGCACGCCATCAGCTCCAACAAGCACAAGGTTCTGGAGCTGTATGCTGATGTGGCGGACCTTAACACCGAGAACTCTGTCGAGAGGTGAGTACCGAAAATCTTACGTCACTGGGGGCTAGTGGTTATTTTATCAGGTACAATTATGCGCGAGGTTGTCGTTTTTAGCGACTTAAACAGCGAAGCTTTCAGTTCAGTTCAAACGTAACACATATTTGGAATATAAAAACGGTTCCATCAGCTGTATTTAATCAAAGTCACCTTGGTGAAATGCAATAGTTTAAAATCAAAAAAGTTCCAACGCCTCACTTTCCTACCATTACTCCCCATACGTCAATATCTTGTCCTCCGTTTCTCAGGCTGACCAAGATTGAGGAGGAGACGTACCTCTGTCCGTCGGAGGTGGGCTACGTTCGTCCCCTGCGTGCCGTCAATACCGACGGCAAGTGGAGAGTCATCGTCAACAACATCAAGGTAACCACCGCACCATCCAACGAGGAATTCATGCGCAGCTATAATACATAAATATAGCTAAGTTGAAAACTAATGTATTTATTTTTAAGAAAACTTTCAATTTTTGACTTCTTTTTACTCGTTGTTATTGACGTAACTTTATTGAAAAAGGCAAGGAAATTGTTTTCTCCAAATACAAATAATTGTGACAAGATAACCTTCTTTGTTCTCTGCAAAGTTGAAGTACAGAGCTTACCGATAGATGTCGTTACAGGTTGACTACGAGACGTTCACCCAGACAACCCGCATTGAGAAGTGTCTGTCTGCTGGTGAGCCTTGCCCACTGGTGCCTCAGTGCTATGAGACAAGCTGCCTCCAGAAATCCGTCTACCACCGGTCAGTATATACGGGTTGATTTGTGGGAAAACAATTTGTTCGCCTCGTAACGCAAGGGGTGAATCGAATAGCAAATATTAAAATAAGTGCCTCCAAAGTCAACAACAACAAACTACTTTATCATGGGTAGTTTGTCAAATTCGTCAAGTTATGAGTTTATAGCATTAAATCATGGCAAGATAGTCAAAATATGATGTAACGTAACTGTACGTCTTTTGCCTTACTAACAGCTTCTTAGTGCATGACCCGTGTGACAAGAATATCTCCTTGTGACCTGACTGTGACCTGTGCTCTGCTCTGTACAGGTTCCTGGTGTATGACGCGTGTGACCAGTACTTCCCCTTCGCCATCGAGACTTTCCAGCTGCCCGCCTCTTGCGCCTGCTCTCTGGGAGCTTACGAAATCACCCACTAGATGGCAGCAGCGAACGTTACACGGCCTGACAATGTAATACCGAACATATGCGTTAGACTCCGTTAACTATGTAGTAATTGATTTCGAGCTATGTATTTATTATCACGTGCTGATATGGTGGTGATGACGCTACAGTGGTGAGCTAGCGACTTTGTGACTTCATTTTATAGAGTTCTTGGTGTGAGATTGTAATGTTCTTGATCTCGTGCTGGGCGGCGCGGCGGCAGTTCTCTGGGGGGAGATTTTATCACCTGCGACCGTCCAGGCAACGTCAAGTGTACAGTGCGCTCGTTCTGATCGCATATTTAATGGAGAGAAGTAATTATGATTTTGTGGGATGCTGCTAAGATTTTGTGCATATTTGTGATTATGTCAATAAGGAATAAATCAACATCATTATATATGTTTTTGCGACGTTATGTTCAATGTCCGCCAGCTTTAGGAAAACAAATCAGGTGTAAAAGGTAGAATGTATATATAAATATGAAAAGCAGCACATAATACGATAGAGTATTTGGCAGTTGGGGATGATCATTGTCTTTATTGCACGCTCTGATGAAATTATATGTTATCGTTATTTGAGACAATGTTTTTTCATGCAAAAGCATTGGTTTAGTTCCCTATTCAGTTTGGAGGGGAAAAAGTCTCACCAACTTTTTAAGCATACCAACTTTCAGTTCGGTCCCACCAAATATTATCAGGATCAGAGTTATCATTATGTTCAATGTGTCTGACAAATGGTCGAAAGATTGTCTAAAACATATTTGCCGTCATTGGACTTCATCAATAGACTGGTTTGAAACAAGAAAGAACGAAGTTTTACAACTAGAATATCACTTACAGCATCCTTTTTGCCACACTTCCTAAGCACGCCCCGGAGAAACATTAAACTTCCTATTCACGCACCGAATAGGCTTTGAACTTCCTAATCAAATACTAAATAGGCATTGCGGTACAGTCTACATATTTCCAGAGGGACAACAAATAATATATCAGACAGCTGGAGACCGCACCGTCGTGTTAGACGCATAAGAACACATGGTAGAGTGCGCCGTATGTCATACAATAATACGGTGTCGCCTTCAGACTTTCCAAGGAGCGATAGATGGAAAACCTCTGCCCTATTTTGATTAAAATAAAACACCACAGGCAGTTAGTAGTAGCGCACACAACTGTACCACCAAATCCAGAATATAGCAGTATTGGACACAACAATAGCACCAAACGCTGGAGACTGCAGAAGCGCCCACAAAACTAACACTGCGGAATATCAGAGACTGTAGTGGCGCACATAGCAGTACCACCAAATACTTGATACTCCAGAAGGGCTCACAACACTAACACCGTCAAACCTGAGAGACTGTATTAGTCTGAACAGGGCAGTGTCCTCCTTCAGTGTACTGCTGTAGACCTCTCTACACAGACGGGCTGACCGTGCCGTCTGTACAGGGCGGTGTCGTCCTTCAGTGTACTGCTGTAGACCTCTCTCCACAGACGGGCTGACCGTGCCGTCTGTACAGGGCGGTTTCGTCCTTCAGTGGGGCCAATGTGGACCTCTCTACACAGACGGGCTGACCGTGCCGTCTGTACAGGGCGGTGTCGTCCTTCAGTGTACTGCTGTGGACCTCTCTACACAGACGGGCTGACCGTGCCGTCTGTACAGGGCGGTGTCCTCCTTCAGTGTACTGCTGTGGACCTCTCTACACAGACTGGCTGACCGTGCCGTCTGTACAGGGCGGTGTCGTCCTTCAGTGTACTGCTGTGGATCTCTCTACACAGACGGCCTGACCGTGCCGTCTGTACAGGGCGGTGTCGTCCTTCAGTGTACTGCTGTGGATCTCTACACAGACGGGCTGACTGTGCCGTCTGTACAGGGCGGTGACATCCTTCAGTGTACTGCTGTTGACCTCTCTACACAGACGGGCTGACCGTGCCGTCTGTACAGGGCGGTGTCCTCCTTCAGTGTACTGCTGTGGACCTCTCTACACAGACTGGCTGACCGTGCCGTCTGTACAGGGCGGTGTCGTCCTTCAGTGTACTGCTGTGGATCTCTCTACACAGACGGCCTGACCGTGCCGTCTGTACAGGGCGGTGTCGTCCTTCAGTGTACTGCTGTGGATCTCTACACAGACGGGCTGACTGTGCCGTCTGTACAGGGCGGTGACATCCTTCAGTGTACTGCTGTTGACCTCTCTACACAGACAGTCGAGGGGTATGCATCATGATTAAGAATAGCCTACAGCATGAACTCATTAAAGTTAAACACTCCGACTGCGGAAATTTCATTATCGTTGTATGCAAATTAGGTACACAAACCTACTTAATGGCTAACATCTATGGTCCTAATGACGACGATCCCAATTTCTACCGCACCCTTGCCAATCATTTGGAGTCATTTCAAACCGATCATACGATTATAGGAGGAGATTTTAATTTTGTAATCGACCCTAAAGTTGATTCATTCAATTACGTTCGTGAGTATAATATAAATGCAAAGCAAGTTTTCTTGAATTTCACAAATGATAACACGTTAGTAGACATATGGAGAGTACAAAATCCGAATAGGTTAGAATACACTTGGTCGAGAAATAATCCTCTAAAATGCGGTAGATTAGACATGCTTTTCGTAAACGCTCAACTTATATCATCTGTGTGCGACGTGATAATCAAACCAGGATATAGGACAGACCATAGCCTAGTGGTAATGACAATGAATGTAGGAGAAGTAGAAAAAGGTCCTGGAATTTGGAAGATGAATGAATCCGTTCTGCGAGATTCCGAGTATATAAACCTTATAGATATGACCATAAAAAGCACCGTCTTTCAATATGCAATTCCCTTATACAATGAGGAATACGTAAATAACGCTAGTAATTATCCTGATATACAATTAACAATCGAAGACGGCCTGTTCTACGAAACACTTATCATGCTTATTAGAGGTGAGACTGTGAAATACTGTAAGAGAAAGGCTCGCAATCGACGAATGAAAGAAAAAGAACTACTCAATAAAATACAATCAGCATATACCTTATTTACTAACGACACATGTGATGTAAATGAGCAATTTCTACACATAGCTAAGGAAGAATTAGAAGAACATAGGAGACCATACATAGAGGGCTTAATTGTACGGTCAAGAACTCAATGGCATGAGGAAGGAGAAAAAAGTTCAAAATATTTTCTATCATTGGAGAAAAGAAACGCATCTAGAAAATCCATACAGTACATACAAAACGAAGGCCAAACAATCACAAGATCAAACGCGATTCTGTCACTTTTTACTCAGACATTTCAGGATAAATATTCTGTACCGCAGGTAATCGAGCCTGACTCAATCTTCATCCGGAGTAACGTCAGAGAAACATTGAATGAAAGCGAAAAATATGCGTTAGATACAGATGTAACCCTTCAGGAACTAACTTCAGCACTGCAGGGCATGAAAAAGGGCAAAACTCCTGGCAGTAATGGGTTTACTGTAGACTTCTTTCGATGCTTTTGGAAACAGTTGGGCGTATTCTTACACCGAGCATACATATTCACTTCGTTACAAGGAGTAGCACTGCCAACACATCTAGAAAGCTTAATAACTTTAATACCAAAAGCAGGACGGCCAGGCTACTCACTCAAAGGATGGCGTCCAATATCCCTTCTGAATGTCGATTACAAAATTATTTCAACTGCCATCGCCAACAGGTTTAAGAAAGTTGTTAATCGGATTATTAGTCCATCGCAATCAGCCTACATCAAGGGGAGATATATCGGTGAGAATAGTCGACTTGTGTATGATGTGATATCACACGTGAATCAACATGATAAATCAGGTTTAATTATGGCAGCTGATTTTGAAGCAGCTTTTGAGACTGTGTCGTGGCCATACGTGAGAGCAGTTCTAAAAGAAATGAATTTTGGAAATAAATTTATCGAGATTATCAATACAATGTACTTAAGCCAACATAACTTCGCTCGCATTCTCCTGAATGGCTTTTTAGGTGAAAAAATACATATGCATAGAGGAATAAGACAGGGTGACCCAGTTTCTGGATACTTATTCAACATATCCGTAGAGATACTGGCAAATCAAATAACAAATTCCGATAAGTTAACTGGTATTCAATTTGGTATCAATACAGAAGTTCGCATCAGCCAATATGCGGACGACACCATTTTGTTTCTAGACGGCTCTGAACGCTCTATTAATGGGGTAACCGAGGAGCTCTCAGAATTTTCCTCACAATCAGGACTGAAGCTCAATTGGGAAAAAACATCATGTTTGCCACTTGGTTTGCTGAGTCAACCACAAAGTTCGGAAAACAGTTCAGTAGATAAGCTCAAATGGGTAAGCGAAATTAAAATTCTAGGAATATACTTTAAATGCAATATTATCAATATAACAGAGCTCAATTTAGAGAGAAAGCTCATACTTTTAGAAAACGATATTAAGCAATGGAAAAGACGTTATCTCACTCCTCTAGGGAAAATTACAGTCATAAAGGCCCTGCTACTCTCTAAGCTTGTCCATCTTTTCATGGCCTTACCGAATCCATCTCAAGCTTACATAAAGAAGATTGAACGAATGTTGTACAGTTTCTTATGGAATAACAAACCGGACCTTGTTAAAAGAATGAAAGTGATTCAGAATCAAAAATTTGATGGCCTCCAAATGACTGATTTAACATCATTCATTCACAGTTTGAAATTGTCATGGCTAAAACGGTTAGTCAATTCTACGGCTGTTTGGACAACCGTTACAAAGCTAGAACATTTAGACCCATTTAAGCTGCTTACGTATGGCACGGCACAGCTGATAGTGGTAAAGGCGCAAATGAAAAATGAATTCTGGAGTGATGTGGTGAAATCTCTTATCCAATTAAATAAAATGCTGAGCCTTCAACCAGAAAACATCATGAGAGAGCAGATATGGTTCTCAGACTATACAAAATATAAAACTTCCATTGTCCCGCAATGGAATGATCGAGGACTAAGATTTATTGGTGATCTTTTTAATACAGATAATGGAAATATACTGTCACGAGAAGAAATAAAAGTGCAATACCGAATCTCAATGACATTCCTGTGCTACGAATCATTAATCCGTAGCTTACCTAATAACGTCAGAAACGCAACACACATTTCATTCGAAAGACCGAATATTCCATTCAAGTTGCAATTTTTCTTCAATAAGCCAAATATCACTAGATATTACTATTCACTATTAATAAATGCATTGAGGAAGAAATGTGACACTACTGATGCAAAACTCAAGCAGAAATGGAACCGTGATATCGGATTCCATCAAGAAGGGAGTTTGATGCATGTTAAAAAAGCTACGAAATCCGTATATTTACTTTACCTTCATTACAGAATTATAACCAGGATTATCACAACTAATAAGTTTCTATTTACTATCAAGATATCCGACAACAGCACTTGTACATTTTGCGCGCGCGACACTGAAACAATAACTCACTTATTCTGGCAGTGTCCAGATACACAAGCATTTCTACAGAATATAAAGAGAAAACTGTCCACTGAGTACCAAATACATTTTCACCTCGGTGAACAATCGTGGTTCTTCCCACAGGAAACAGATGCACTTCAAACACTATTGATCACCATAGCAAAAGCAGTCATTTACAGATCTCGCAATGCTGGCAAAAAACCGGAAGCCTCTCATATGATGAACTTATTAAGAATTGAAGCAGAAAAAGAACAACTTGCCAGCATGCTTAAGAACAAACCTGATAACTTCGAAAATAAATGGAAAACATTAAAGCGTATCCTCCAGTAATTATTTTTGCGCACGTGCTCGCTCGTGTCCTGACGCCAAACACCCATAATCACAACCACAAGCACAACACAGACATACACACGTAAACATTTACATACACGCACACAACACGCACATGCACACACTACTACTACACTACTACACACACACACACGCACGCGCACGGGCACACACACATACGCACGCGCGCGCGCGCACACGCACAAGCCTCTTTTGTACATGTACTTGACTGCTGTGGGGTGAGTTGATTATGTTAAGGCTTATTTAGGTGAGTTGATTATGTTTAGTTTAGGCAGGCTGCTTTGGTGCGAGTCGGAGGGATGAAGCCGCGAACCGTAGAGAGACGGTGCAGTGCTGTGTCACGACTGTGTGCAGTGCGGTTTGTGTTGGTCTGTGTGTGTGTGTTGATTTAGATATGTGGGCATTGAATAAACTATCCCTTTGGTGGGACAAACAGAAAAAAAAAAAAAAAAATAGCACCAAACGCTGGAGACTGCAGATGCGCCCACAAAACTAACACTGCGGAATATCAGAGACTGTAGTGGCGCACATAGCAGTACCACCAAATACTTGATACTCCAGAAGGGCTCACAACACTAACACCGTCAAACCTGAGAGACTGTATTAGTCTGAACAGGGCAATGTCCTCCTTCAGTGTACTGCTGTAGACCTCTCTACACAGACGGGTTGACCTTGCCGTCTGTACAGGGCGGTGTCGTCCTTCAGTGTACTGCTATAGACCTATCTACACAGACGGGCTGACCGTGCCGTCTGTACAGGGCGGTGTCCTCCTTCAGTGTACTGCTGGGGACCTCTCTACACAGACGGGTTGACCGTGCCGTCTGTACAGGGCGGTGTCGTCCTTCAGTGTACTGCTGTGGACCTCTCTACACAGACGGGCTGACCGTGCCGTCTGTACAGGGCGGTGTCGTCCTTCAGTGTACTGCTGTGGACCTCTCTCCACAGACGGGCTGACCGTGCCGTCTGTACAGGGCGGTGTCCTCCTTCAGTGTACTGCTGGGGACCTCTCTACACAGACGGGTTGACCGTGCCGTCTGTACAGGGCGGTGTCGTCCTTCAGTGTACTGCTGTGGACCTCTCTACACAGACGGGCTGACCGTGCCGTCTGTACAGGGCGGTGTCGTCCTTCAGTGTACTGCTGTGGACCTCTCTCCACAGACGGGCTGACCGTGCCGTCTGTACAGGGCGGTGTCGTCCTTCAGTGTACTGCTGTGGACTTATCTACACAGACGGACTGACCGTGCCCTCTGTACAGGGCGGTGTCCTCCTTCAGTGTACTGCTGTGGACCTCTCTACACAGACTGGCTGACCGTGCCGTCTGTACAGGGCGGTGTCGTCCTTCAGTGTACTGCTTTGGATCTCTCTACACAGACGGCCTGACCGTGCCGTCTGTACAGGGCGGTGTCGTCCTTCAGTGTACTGCTGTGGATCTCTACACAGACGGGCTGACCGTGCCGTCTGTACCGGGCGGTGACATCCTTCAGTGTACTGCTGTTGACCTCTCTACACAGACGGGCTGACCGTGCCGTCGGTACAAAGCGGTGTCGTCCTTCAGTGGGGCCGCTGTGGACCTCTCTACAATGACGGGCTGACCGTGCCGTCTGTACAGGGCGGTGTTGTCATTCAGTGTACTGCTGTGGACCTCTCTACACAGACGGGCTGACCGTGCCGTCTGTACAGGGCGGTGTCGTCATTCAGTGTACTGCTTTGGACCTCTCTACACAGACGGGTTGACCGTGCCGTCTGTACAGGGCGGTGTCGTCCTTCAGTGTACTGCTGTGGACCTCTCTACACAGACGGGCTGACCGTGCTGTCTGTACAGGGAGGTGTCGTCATTCAGTGTACTGATGTGAAACTCTCTACACAGACGGGCTGACCGTGCCGTCTGTACAGGGCGTTGTCGTCATTCAGTGTACTGCTGTGTGCCTCTCTACACAGACGGGCTGACCGTGCCGTCTGTACAGGGCGGTGTCGTCCTTCAGTGTACTGCTGTGGACCTCTCTACACAGACGGGCTGACCGTGCCGTCTGTACAGGGCGGTGTCGTCCTTCAGTGTACTGCTGTGGATCTCTCTACACAGACGGGCTGACCGTGCCGTCTGTACAGGGCGGTGTCATCCTTCAGTGTACTGCTGTGGACCTCTCTACACAGACGAGCTGACCGTGCCGTCTGTACAGGGCAGTGTTGTCCTTCAGTGGGGCCGCTGTGGACCTCTCTACACAGACGAGCTGACCGTGCCGTCTGTACAGGGCGGTGTCGTCCTTTAGTGGGGCCAATGTGGACCTCTCTACACAGACGGGCTGACCGTGCCGTCTGTACAGGGCGGTGTCGTCCTTCAGTGGAGGCACTGTGGACCTCTCTACACAGACGGGCTGACCGTGCCGTCTGTACAGGGCGGTGTCCTCCTTCAGTGTACTGCTGTGGACCTCTCTACACAGACAGGCTGACCGTGCCGTCTGTACAGGGCGGTGTCGTCCTTCAGTGTACTGCTGTGAACCTCTCTACACAGACTGGCTGACCGTGCCGTCTGTACAGGGCAGTGTCCTCCTGCAGTGTACTGCTGTGGACCTCTCTAAACAGACAGGCTGACCGTGCCGTCTGTACAGGGCGGTGTCGCCCTTCAGTGGGGCCGCTGTTGACCTCTCTACAATGACGGTCTGACCGTGCCGTCTGTACAGGGCGGTGTCCTCCTTCAGTGGGGCCGCTGTGGACCTCTCTACACTGACGGGCTGACCGTGCCGTCTGTACAGGGCGGTGTCCTTCTTCAGTGTACTGCTGTGGACCTCTCTACACAGACGGGCTGACCTTGCCGTCTGTACAGGGCGTTGTCGTCCTTCAGTGTACGGCTGTGGACCTCTCTACACTGACGGGCTGACCGTGCCGTCTGTACAGGGCGGTGTCGTCCTTCAGTGTACTGCTGTGGATCTCTCTACACAGACGGGCTGGCCGTGCCGTCTGTACAGGGCGGTGTCGTCCTTCAGTGTACTGCTGTAGACCTCTCTACACAGACGGGCTGACCGTGCCGTCTGTACAGGGCGGTGTCGTCCTTCAGTGTACTGCTGTGGACCTCTCTACACTGACGGGCTGACCGTGCCGTCTGTACAGGGCGGTGTCGTCCTTCAGTGTACTGCTGTGGATCTCTCTACACAGACGGGCTGACCGTCCCGTCTGTACAGGGCGGTGTCGTCCTTCAGTGGGGCCGCTGCTCTACTTTTGCTGTGGGCCGACCTCCTCACGACAGGGGAGAGAGAGGAGGGGAGGAGAGGATGAGGGAGGGGAGGGAGGGGAGGGAGGGGAAGGGCGTGTAGTATGCAGTCCGTGATGCAGCTGACCGATATCAGAAGCCGGGTGGGGCGCGGCGTTAGCGTCTATGGTGTTGAAGACACTGGTCTGCTCCAACTAGCTGGTGGTGCATGTGATATCGGGAAAACACATAAGAACTATCAAAATTAATGTTCAGAAGCAGGAAATGTTAATCAATATCAAAGCGGTCACCGGTAAGTACGTCCAACTGTACATTTAATTACAAACAAATGCTATAATTTGCATCATATAACATATTCAGTTGGACTGCGGTCTTCAATAAAATGTTATACTGTGCCGCAACGCACCTATAGTTGCGGTACAGCCTACATATTTCCCCGGGACAACAAATAATATATCAGACAGCTGGAGACCGCACCGTGATGTTAGACGCATAAGAACACATGGTAGAGTGCGCCGCATGTCATACAATATTACGGTGTCGCCTTCAGACTTTCCAAGGGGCGGTAGATAGAAAACCTCTACCCCTCTGTGATTCAATTAAAACGCCACGCGCCGTAGACTGTTTAACCCACACAACGGTAACACCAAACCTTGGAGACTCCAATAGCGCACACAGAAGTAACACCAAACTAGGGAGACTCCAATAACGCACACACCAGGAACACCAAACCCTGGAGACCCCTGTGCCCAATCTTACCAAATGCCGTGATCGCACTCAATCTTACCAAAGGTGTAGTACGGCATATTGGTGCGCTGGCCAACAAGACTTTGGAAACCCGGGATCGAACCGGTGACATCTCGATCTTCAATGTAGCGTCCTCCCGACTAAAATATTTCGACAATGAGCTCGGACAAACCAAACACCGTGGTTCGCTGAGTGCGGCATTCTGAACACTCCATTCACGGCATGCCGTACTTAAGCACTCACGGCATTTGGTAAGATTTGGGCCAGTATTGGACATAGACTGCTATAGCGTAAACAACACTAACACCACATTCCCTCGGAGACTGCAGCAGCGCACGTAGCAGTAACACCAATTAATAGAGACTGCAGTAGCGCACAGAACACGAACACCACGAACTGGAGACTACAGTATCTCACACAACACTAACACCGCCAAGTCTCGGAGATTGCAGTAGCTCACACAGCAGTAACACCAAGTAAATGAGACTGCAGTGGCATACACATCAGTAACACAAAATGCTGGAGACTGCAGTAACGTACACAACACTAACTGAGCCGAAGCTTGGAGACCGTCTTAGCGCACATAACAGTAACTCAAAATGCTGGAGACTGCAGTAGGGTACACAACAGTAGAACAAAACGATGGATACTGCAATAGCGTACACAACAATAACACCTTCAAACCTTGGAGACTGCAGTAGCGCACACAGCAGTAACACCGCTCGTTGGAGACTGCAGAAGCATATAACAATAACACCTTGAAACCTCGGAGACTGCAGCAGCGCACACGACAGTAAGGCCCGCATCACACGAGTGAGTTTTGCATGCGTTGCGTTGCGTTGCGTTGCGTTGCGTTGCGTCACATCTGAATCAGTGTTCGCCACGAGGCTACCAAACTCCAGCCCGGACCGGTTCAGGCCCATGAATACCAAGCCAAGGCCTGGACCTGGCCTGGTCAAATGTATAATATTGAGGTCCAGGCCCTGCCTGGCCCGGTCAGGTTAAGCATATACTAGAACAAATTGCAATCATTATCTTAACATATTTACTTGTATACTATATATGTCAGACAATGAAAAAAATTTGATGATAATTATTTTTGATCATCGAAAACAATCAGATTAATGGTGACACAATACTACATTTAGAACACCTGACAAACAGAGCAATTGCATTTAGGCATTTAGGTATTTCGGCTCCTATGAAAGCTGCAATAACGAAAATTCATGGGTAGGAAGGACCCACAGATAACTCTTTTTTGTCTAATTTTCATGACCTTGGGTCATTATCTTCAAGGTCAAACGAGGTAAAATGTACCGAAATGTCCATGATATGTTTTGGTGAATAGCTTTTTACCTTAGAAATATAGAACAATAATTTTGCCACTAATGTGTTTCACTCGTCCAGACGCATCGATTTATATCAAGTTTGACATAGTAGCCATTTTCACGAAGGATTTTCCGTTTGGGGTGATTGGGGCATTTGGGGCGTTTCGGGCATTTGGGGCGATTGGGGCAATTGGTGTGTTTAGGGTAAATGGGTTTACAGAACGTAATAGCATGGCTTTTCAAGGTGATTTTTGGTATCAATCGTAACTTTATGAAATAATGCATTTTCCTGGAAATTCCATTTTAACCCTATTCCCTGCGGTGAGCAGATTCTGCGCATCCCGGTGGTTGTTCACTTGCCGCTTCTAAACTATTAAGCAAAGCGTCCTGAAACTTTGTGACTTTTCACAAAATTAAATATTGCGTGTTGTGTCAAAATTTTGAAAAAATCAGTCCAGTAGAGGCGGTTCCAGATTCCTGTTTTGGGGACGGTGTTACGAATGCGGTTTTGCAGCGCATACTTCCTTCATAGTTTGCAGTGCAATAAATGCGTCAGAAACAACTTCAATGCAATATGCATCATAGATAATGGCATTGTACATATTTTTTTTTTGGGGGGGGGGCAGAGGCACACTCAGGATAAAAAAATGGGAGGCGATACCCACCCTCAAGTTTGGTCCAACTTCAAATTAGTAAGATGATAAAAGCGTTACGCGCATGGTGCCACCAATACTTTTTCATGTATCCGCCTATGCGCAATATATCACATTTAAACAATTACAGCATATAATGCCCACATGTGACGTTCATGTCGTCCCAAAAACTCACGAACAGCACATATTTTTTCCCATAAAATCCCCCCATTTTACATTCCCTGAGTACGCTTATGATTTTTTTATTTGTTTTTATATTTTGATGTATTAAAGACTAGTACATTTGAAGCTCAAAAACGATTAGAACATGAAAATCTGTCGAGCCACATAGCCGCAATGTCCTTTCAAAAAACACCGACAAAATTTCGAATTTTGTGCCACCTGGCCCCTTATTTTTAAAGGAAATAAATATTTCGGGGTAAAAAAAGAGAGATCATGTCATGATTAATCAAATGGCGTTTTCCCCATCGAAATGGACAGAGCGGTTCTTGAGATCTCTGGGGGAAGAATCTGCCCCCCCCCCCCGCAGGTTAACGTCATTCTGCCCGCCCGCAGGGAATAAGGTTAATGATAACACCATAGTTTACTTAAAATTAACAATTTCATCTGCTCTGGTGTTTCCAGACGGCTGAGGTTTTTGTGCGACGCCATCTTGCTCGAATCCCGGAAGTGGCTGTTCTGGAAATTATCATATTTTGCAACGACATGGTTTTCAGGAAAAATAGTTTATTTCAATGAAAACTAGATGAATTAGTCCATTCATATTTTCAGTTATATTCTCTTTTGAAAGCAAGGATTAATGATAATTAACGATTTCGTTTTGATCATTTGTTGTAAGATGCCGGAAATGCTGGCCCCGGCTCTGAGCTGGCTCTGCGCAGGCGCCGCCGCCCGGTCACCATGGCGACGGGACGGCCGGTCGCCTAACGTCACGTTGCACACATGGCTCCGGCGCCGGCCGGCTGGTCACCATGGCGACCAGGCAACCAGTCGCCTGACGTCACGTTGCGCATGCGCAGAGCCGTGGTCTGCGCCCAGCAATGGCGTCTGTTCGATCTAGGTCACAATTTTATAGTTTTCAGTACCAGTGGCTGCAGAAAGCTCGCATGTTTCATGGATGTATAAGTGCCTTCGCTGAGTTCTTTTCAGCCTTTTGTGAGATTCATACATTAATCAATTAATCAAATAAAATACATTTGTTGTGAATCGGATTGCATAATGATTGTTCAATTTTTCGGAAACCAACGAAGTTACCGCTCTAAATTGGACGATCTCATCGGAACCGAGCGACGTTAAATTAACCCGCGCGGCGCTGGGGGGTAAATTTTATCCCCCCTCCCGGATTTTCTCCATAACTTGAATACTATGGCAGATATCGAAGTAAAACTTTCGGTACCTGATGGTGCATGAATTCTACATCTTCTGTTACAATTTTGTTGAAATTCGTGAGAATTTGGAGGAGATAATTACGTTTTAGTGCCGGAATGTCATGTCATTTTTGGTGAAAAAACGTTGAATGTTTGAAAAATCTTAGAAAATAGCGTATTGATGCAAATGGCAAATAAAAAGCACCAAAGAAATGCAATAACATTGTCTTTTACATGGCTGTCTCAGATGTTCAAAATGTTGGGTTTTTGATGCCCAAAAATGCAAAAAAAGAAGATTTTTTGGAAGAATTTTCACAAAAGTTTTTTGTTTGAAAATTTTCAAAAAACCGGAAGATATATTAGAGAACCGCGTATGAAGGATGTTCAAACCGAATTTCAAAGCAATTTCTTTATTTCTGACTGACTTATGGCTCTCTAAGAATAAGTAACTCCTGAGGTCATTTTTTAATTGCGTTTTATTTTGCTTTTACTGACCAGATACAGACAAATAAATGCCACCACTGTATTTCGAAGACCAAACTAGTCTAGAAACATGCAATTTTTATTTAGATTAATCAATTTCAAATTTTGACCTTATTGTGACCCGACCTTGACCTGAGGGCGATTATATGGTGTCAGGCTGTGAAAATGGCTGCTTGTATCGAATTATACGTGTAAAAAACTCATACAACATGTGTGGCATGGCTTTCGTAGACCTGTGACCTTTTGTGACCTGACCTTGACCTTGACCTTTGCTTAAAATTTCACTTTTACGTATGCGGGAGATGCATTATACATTTGGGAGCACTTTGTGAGATAATAGTTGCAATACAAGGCTTTGGATGGAAAGTATAGCCCAAAAACCCAAATACTTAAATTTTGACACTTGACCTGACCGTGACCTGACATGAGACCTTATGTTAATAATTTCGGGCATGCGTTAGATTCTTCTTACTGAGAGCTTTCACTCGCCGCCTTGCGCGTTTCGCTGCGGTTATTGTTTCGGAAGATACGAGGGGGGGTACAATTTACCCCCCAGCACCGCACGTTCGGATGGATACCCCAGCGCCGCGCGGGTTAAGGTCTCTCCTTTTTTGGGCAATTGATTCCGTTTTTCATCACAATGTTATATTTCTTTGCCATTAATATTTTCATTTTAGCCCTATTTAACTCAATTGCGTATATTATTTAATCAAAACTGATTATCTAGTATACTTTTTAGCCTCTTTTGGGGCGTTTACGGTATGTTTTGTAGAAAGAACTAACACAACCTAAAATTGCCAGATTTGCTCATGAATGTGAATATTCAAAGCAAACTAACGGTAAATATTGCAATTTAAGAGCATATACTTATACATTCATTCTTAAAATTATGATTGATACCAAAAAATCCCAGAACAAAACGTGTTCTTACAAGCCATATACCCATTTACCCCAAACGCCACAATCGACCCAAACGCAAAACGCTTCGTAAAAACGGCTAGTAAGATTAATTTGAAAATTTCACCTTAGGTCAAGTTCAAGGTCAAAGTCAAGGTAGCCAAAGTAGGTCACGTTGCATCATAGAAGACGCCTATTGACGAAACAAACACAATGGTACCATTTTCAGCTCTATATCTATATCATGTCAAGAGTTATTGCCAAAAATTTGGTGACTGGACACTGTTTCCAGGTCAGCGCTACTTTACCATTCATTCCATCAAAAACAATTCGCAGCGACAAGCACTCCGCTTGTCACTGCGTTTCGTAGTTATTGAGATATTAGCGGAAGCGGAAATCAACCCTTCGTGGTCAGCACGAACTTCTGGCAGTTTTCGGCTTATAACTTTATCAGTTATCAAGATATCGACTTGAATTTTTGCCTCAGGCCGCCTCTGAGGCAGTATATGAGTACATATACTGGTATAATATCTCACGAACTAGACAGAGATTTGTCTTTTTTCAACGGAAATTTTATATATATGTAAATAATAACCATCTTATACCCCTTGCAATTGTCTAATGTACCTTTTTGTCTTGTATTTTTCAGAAAAAAAATAAGTGTTTAAACATGCAAACCTTTGGTATTAAAAATGCCCGAACATGCCTCCCAAAAAGTGATCCTGGGGCCGCCTCTGAGGCAGATTTATGAAAGAAAAAACATCAGATGCGCAATGACAAGCTACGAAAAGTCAGAAATATTGAAGACCTTAGATTCAATAATGAATGTGTAGCACACAAAAAAAAACCTCCGGAGGGGGCCGATACGACCCCCCCCCCCCCTCCCCGGACAGGAATAGGGTTAACATAAATACTAAGTTGAAATTGGGAAATATGAGCACTGGCAATGTTTCGTTAGAAATTGCAGGTTATTAATACCAGTAAAACGCCTTTTTGGGCGATGACCGAGAGAGCGCGCTCTGGTAAAGCTAAAACAGGTTTGAAATATGAAACGGTAAGGGAGCATACTTGGTAGCAAGACAGTCATTTTAGTCCTCCAGAAAAATTGCCAGGCCGCAATGCATGGCAACATAAAAATTAAGTTGCATTAAATTGTTCATGATCTTCTTTCCAAATCCACCCAAAAGGGAGTGCGTCCTGAGCGCTGCATGTCCCAGCGTTTATATCAATGCTTAGAATAATACAGTCATTAATCAAGAATCATTTTAGCAAGGTTTTTGTTCATTTTGATGTTCGCGTTTGCCAACTGCAACGCGCTGTGGTATCACCTCTATCAGAACGCACCAGAAAAAAAATTGATTTGATGGACCTATCCAATGGTGAAGACCCAATCATAATCGGAACTGTGGTTGCCAAGTTATTAGCTTCCGAAAAGCGTCTGTATGGCCGAGTCGGGCCGGGTCGAGCCGGGTCCAATGTAAATGTATCTAGTAAGTTGACGAGAAGTCTCAAGGGTGCTTCGCGCCCGCTCGGTAATAAATACTAAGTTGAAATTGACAAAAGAAAAGAAGAGAAAGCAGGTCATGATGACTGTGACTTAAAACGCACCGACTGCTGTGGTCATTTGGTGCCTAGGCTCCTGTGGCAAGCATGTTAAAATCAAGGACAGATGATTGATTCCATGCTGAGGTAAGATAAATGAGGTAAAATGCATGTAACATAAGACCATCGTACGGCACAGACCCCGGGAAAGTACGTCGGGCACCGAAGCACTGCTCTTCTACACACTCACGGCGGGCACCGCACCACCCCTCCTCTTTCACTAGCACAAGGTCGGCTCCTCCGACTGTCAGGCGCCAGGTGTCCAGTGCGCATGCGCCACCAGCAGAGGCCGTGTATTTAAGGTGAGTGTCGGCAGCAGCAGTCAGAGTCAAACAGTTTCAGCACCTCTCCTCACCTCCCTCTTCTGACGTCATGTCGATTAAACTGGTAAGTACTCGGGTTTTTGTTTTAAATAGCTTCTTTGTAACTTTGCTGATGTCACAAATATTGGCTACATTACAACGACATTAATTTAAAAAATCAGTTATTTTTTTGATTCATTGACGTATAAATCCACTGAATGTCATGCAAATGAAAAAGATACATGAAATAATCTGTCAATGGAAAGAAAGGAGCCATATTTCATGCTTCTTCAAGCGACAATATTTTGTGTCCGTGCACGTGCTGTTGTGACAGTGTGCTCTGTTGTCCTCAGATCAGTATGTTGGCCTGTGTGGCTGTGGCCACGGCCAACCATCCACCCCCGTATGGACATCCGGCTCCGCAATATGTGAGTACCATATAGTATATTATACCATATAATATATAGTATTCATATATCTATCATCATGTGAGTCTTTAACATTAGGTAATATGTACCTAACTAGGTGGTTTTTTGGCTGTACGATTTTTTATATAGCTCATCCTAATAGATGTATTATAGCTTATACTCATTCCACATTTCCAGACATATTGGCAAGTAGAGGAAACCTGAAAAGGAAATGTATTCATTTCAAACCTTTGGTATTAAAAACGCCCGAAACATGCCTCCCAAAAAGTAATCCTGGAGCCGCCTCTGAGGCAGATTTATGAGAAGAAGAAAAAACATTTCGTTTTTACTCATTTCGCAGTAACGTGAAGCTGTTTGCTGCAGCATTATAGCATATAGTTAGATAGTTAGATATAAATAAACTGATGTGATCATTGCTAGTCCCAAGCAGTTTTTGTCATTTTTAGCGAATTTTGTATCACTCGTTTAGCGTTTATTTTTAGGATTCAGGCAGGGTTTCGTATTTTTCGTATATTCACATGATTTTATCATATGTATGTATGTTAAGCAGGTGAATGTCAATGTGTAATATCGTGTTTTTGTTTTAAACTTTGACTTCCTCCATCAATGGGTCATCCCGTCGGCGATCTTGAGAAATAAATAAAATAAAATAAAGTATTACTTTGTGTATATATTTTAGACCTAAAGCTAACGATCTTTCACTCCTAAGGTACGACAATTACAGGAAGTACGTTTTTATCTTATACCAGATTTTATGAAGACTCTTTACCACTTTTGGACTTCACGAGTGAAAAACTGTGACCAAATTGTTTGGATAATATATGCTAATGTTGTTTGTGTTCGTCTTTATTAGGGCGGCTACCAGCAGCACTACTGCGACCCGACAGCGGCACCGGCCTGCGCCGCCAACTCGACGCTCACCTATTGCCTCGAGGACGCCGAGTACCCGGCCTATGAGATAAAAGGGGCCATCTCGCAGGACCACCTGTTCGCCAAGAAGTACGCCGACATCGGCATTCAGTCGGCCGACGAGCTGGTTGACGGCCTGACCGCCGAACAGGAGGCGGCGTTCGAATACGCCTACTACACGGGATCGTCTAAGGGCGACAGTCCGTACGACGTGACGCACTGGGCCGGCCCGGCCGGCTACATCTGCCCCAGCGACGTGGCCTACGCGCAGCCGCGCCGCGCCCAGAACGTGGCCGGCGAGTGGCGCGTCATCGTCAACGACGTGCACTACTACACGCAGACGGCGCGTGTCGAGACGTGCCTGCACCCGGACGCCGCGTGCCGCGCGCTGGCGCCTTGCTACCAGAGCAAGTGCACCCAGAAGTACATCTACCACCGCATGCTCTCGTTCGACCCTTGCGACGCGTACAAGGGCCTCTTCATCGACATCTACCGGCTGCCGTCCGCCTGTAGCTGCCACGTGCCTACCCTCTGATTGGCTCACATCGCCCGTGACGTCACTGAACCAAAGCTAAACACCACGGCGAGCGAGCACACCGGCCTGTGCAGCGCCCGGGTCTGCTGAAAACTACTCCCCCCAGAGACTGCCGCCGCGCTGCCCGCCGAGACATCGAGGCTGCTGTGTTGTGTGCGTGTGTGCTGGCTCTCCGGCTGAGTGTCGCAACTCTGTCTCTCCCTGTCCTCTCCTTTGCTGAGAAAACAAAAACACAATACAAACAGCATAACAGATTACGGCATTGTTTTCATAGCAAACAGGGTATAGCAGGAAGCACTTGAGGACAAATTCGTTTCCATGATTGGGAAACAATTTCGCATATATTGAATACCTTTTGACCTGAAATGCTGTCAGTTTTCAGGATGCACGCTGTTGGCAGCACCATGCAAAATATTATACCAGTCACATGTCAAAAGCAGGATATTCCGATGATCATCATCATATCATAGCACATCATCATAAGCACAGGGGTGGGAAAAATGTTGAGTCTGCTACATTCTAAGAATGTACCAGCTGTATCTGCTACATCAATTTCCAGAGTACCTTTGTGCATCCAACTTGCTTCCATTTGCAATGTCATTTTGTTTCATACGACACGGAACAACAGTGAGCAATAACTTGACTTTCTTTCACAACGAATCACTTGCAACTGGCAGTGCTCTGTTTGTAAATATCATACCGCAATCAGTGTCCCAAAATGCGCCGTTTTGGGTGGGAAATGACACCCAAATTTGAATAATTTTTCACTCATTCCTCATTTTAGGAGTGAATTTTCCACTCCCAAATTATGAATTGGATGTGATTCTGACATAAATATTGACATGATTGATTTCAACAAAACCAACTGCTTTCAGATTAAAACAGAAATAAATATTGTATCATTGAATTTTCCACTCTCGTGGACCATGGTGTTTTTGGTTCAAATTTTCCACTTTTTGAACCAAAAACACCCAGCAAAGACACCCAGCCAAAAATAGAATTTTGGTACACTGACCACAAAAATGTCATGGCAGTGGCATGGTGGGAACTCGAAAGGCAGATAATATAACGGTAACGCAGCCACCAGTTCTAAATTGGAAGAGTTTACCTAATAAACTTGTGCGCACAATGACATAAAATACATGACACAAACAGGGAACCACTAACAAATGCAGACATGTGCTGGAGCCCCGACATGTAACCGAAAACAGGTGTCATGGTGTTTTTGGTTCAAATTTTCCACTCTGACACCCAGCCAAAAATGGAATTTTGGTACACTGACCACAAAAATGTCATGGCAGTGGCATGGTGGGAACTCGAAAGTATGAAGAAATAGTAATGACGACAAATGAATCTGCTACAAAAGGTGCGGAATTGTATCTTAACGAGACCGTCTAGAGCTGCAGTTTTACATATGACTTGGAATGCTCTTTCCCACCACCCCATCGTTCCTCAACAGTGCGTATTTTCATAAATGCCTTCATTGAAGAATACAAAATCGTTGTTGGACACAATTTTTTTTAGTTTAAAGGTTAAAACACATGTCCCAAGCTCAACACGTTTGGCTGATTTTGCTACAGCAGGAAGGGCTGTGGGAGCTGATTCTGCTACCTACTGGGGTATGAAGATATGAGGGATTTCCCAGCCCTGCTGATAAGCAATGAAATGATCATTGCTTCATTTTATCAAACTCAGAAAAAAATAGGAATTCCCATTATCACTGAATTTAAATGTGTTCAGTACCAAAATACTTAACCCTCGCCCTACCGGAGCTTTTTTCACCTTTGTCCTACGGTGGGGCCTGACCCCCCCCCCCCCCCCCCTTCACCCCCTGGTAACCTGCAAGCCAAGCAAATTAGAGCAATGCGGAAAGAACCAGCATGTTGCCTGTCATGAGAGGAATGTAACAGTTTGCGATTTTGAGGTTTCGGCTCAACGGCTGACCTTCCAGGTCAAGTGAATTAACTCGGTTTTACCACGTCCAGAACAGCGATTTTGCTTTTCAGTGAACATCAAAATGAAAATTTGATAAATGTAAATAAAAAGCAAGATCTTAGACCACTTTTGGCTCAGAAATACAGAAAGGTAAATTTGTGTTCGTGTCTTGTCAAAAAAGGGAAAAAAGTTATTAAAAAATGACGTACGTCATCAGTTTCTTACACTGAGGGAGCCACCACCCAGTCAAAAATGAAGATATTGCTTTGAAATTTGGCATACGTACTGCCCTAATTCAGTTCTCTCACTTATATTCCGTTCTTTTTTGACAACTCAAACGGTGTTTCACTCCATCAATCGGTGACGGTGTTTCAATCGGAGAATAACAGGCAATAGTAGAGTCTCAAAATGGAAAACCGTAGATTGTCAACAATGCATGAAAGGTTGGAGGCTGAAATTATATTTAACAATGAAATATAACTGTATAATTCATTCTAGACGACAACTCATAGCAAGTAACAAAACAGAACAGAGGGCAAACAATGCAAAACAGACACAGAATGTCCTTGAAGGATGTTTGAAACCGCCTGCGGGCAAGTACGCGTCTGCATCGCGTAACACAAGCGTTCCTAGTCACATTATTCTGCTTTTCACAGCCAGAGGGATTCAATGTTACGAGAGTGACACAGGCCCTAAAGCTGCATTTGTTAAGTGCTACTGCCCTGTCGTTGTGACGTATCATTTTTACTAAACATTTGTACTCACAATATCCTGGTAACGCACGTGCATCAACAACACGCTACACTTCCCTTGGCAGTGCAATTTGTACATTTATACATAATTTACTCATTGAAGAAACCATCATTCCCAACCTGGGGTCTATTTCACAAAGAAGTTGTGTTTACATATGTTTGCGATTACAAACACAAGACAATATTGCAAACCTCACAAAAAGACATTTCACAAACATTCACCACCTCTGAATTACCGATTGTAAAGAAAATTGTAAACACAAATGATAGTACAGCAGAAACCTTGAAATCAAGAACGTTTGTATTCAAATTGATGCTAATGACAAATAATGTGATTGTTAACAATTTCATTTAACAAATATTTACTTTGTTTTTTTATTAAAAAATAAAATTCGTTGTAGGGAGAATTTTCTTTTAATTAACATTTCATCGGAATGCAAACTCTGATCGTAAAAATACATCTTGGTAAGCAATTAGAGTAAACAGAATTATGCAATTCACCGGGTGGCGGAGCATAACAACAGAACTACTCTTAAAAGAAAGATAGTTTAATTTTTCGACCATTTTTCACCAAACCTAGCCGATTTCCTACGTCGTAAAGGGTGAAGGTTCACTGCACAATGTACAAGATATCGTTGACCGCTGCAATTATAACGCCATGCGGTTTTTCCGCGCGGAGGCGCCCCTCACAGCGCAATCGGTAAGGTGCACTGTGACTGGACTTCAAAGCTGGAGATCCCTGTTCGAATCTCTCTGGGAAATAACTTTTTGGGGGCAGCTATACCTATCTATAACTAAACCATCACCCTAACAACCTCGGAAACGTAACAACCTCACCAATAACATAACCTGAATAGTCAAACAATGGCAACTTTCAATGCAGTTTCTGAAATTCAGAACCCCTTACCCACTGGAATTACAAGTTTGTAATTGCAAACATTGCCTCACATCCGGCAACCTTTGAGAAATAGAACATGTACAATTGCAAACATTTTATACAAACAATATCTTTGTAAACTAATTTGTAAATAGTTAATTGAGATTTACTGCCCTGGAGTTTTGCGAAATCCAAACTACAAACATGTGTACAAATTATTTGTAATAACAAAGAATTTCTTTGTAATTACAAACTTTTTTGCTTGATGAAGTTGGCCTCTGACCGATACCTTTTGCATGAAGTTAAGTTTAGTTTACACTTTACCTAAAGTAATTTAAACGTTTCGTTTTCACTTTGATAGGTAGGTAGATAATTCCGTGTTTGAACGAAACATTACGTCAACATTGATGATTCTCTGCTCCCTGTCTCGCTCGGCTGCTCTGCTTTCCATTGTGTCATTATCTGGACCTTGAATCCATTTAACTCATTACTGAGTAGTAATGGGATGACGCTTCAGTTACTGAAGCACCAATCACTGGACCAAAGATGGCCTACAAAGTGGCTATGTGACTGGCATCGGCCCACCAAAACCGGCTATACAATGCCGGTCAACTGACTGAGATAACACATTGAGATCAACATTAGACACTCATTAACTGCGATGACCGAGTTCGTGTGCAACATGCAGTTCAGCTGTTCAACTGCCCTCTATTTGAGTACAGCTCTCTCTAAAGATTTAATGTGTCTAAGAATTTTAAGGAAGGGGGAAACTAATGGCGTGACAATACCAACACAATACGGAGGCTTATATTTATTGAAGAATTGGCATGACGTCCAAACTGTAACATACAGAAATAAAAACCCTGATTATGTCACTTTTCCTAACTCAGCGCAAGCAAAATACAGAGTATGCAAATACCTATGCAAATTATAGGTATCAAGGTGATAGCTTTTGTCAACTAGTTCAAGAAAGACTAAATATTGTAATCCTTTGCATAAACATCTGTGATAAAGATTACTCACGCTAGGTGAGAGTTAACACAGGAAAAATGTCCCACTGAGCGAGGTAGTTTTAGTCTAAACTAGTCACTTACGCGTGTGTTAACACTATTTTGTAATTACTCAGTATTTGTGTTATTTGCTTTGATCTTCCCGGCTATATCAACGGCAAATACATATAAATTTGCGAGGTTCAAAATATTTTGTAGGACATTGAAATACAAGTAAAACGCCTTTTTGGGCGATGACCGAGCGAGCGTGCACTGATAAAGCTAAAACAGGTTTGAAATATGAAACGGTACGGGAGCACACGTGGTAGCAACCTATAGTAATTTTAGTTATTTTAGTCCTCCATAAAAATTGACAGGCCTCCATGCATGCCAATATACAAATTATTTTTTATTAAATTGTACATAATCTCCTTTCTCGAATCCACGAAAAGGGAGTACGTCCTGAGCGGCTGCATACTTAAGCGTATAAAAAAACGAATGCTTAGATAAATCATGCCATTTTTTATCAAGAATGATTTATGTTCATTTCGAAGTCTGCGTGTTCCGCCCGCGGTGGTACCACCCCTATCAGAACGTAACATAACACAACCAAAATTGATTTGATGGTTCTATCCAGTGGTGAAAACCCGATCTCAATCGGAGCAGTGGTTGCTTCCGAAAAGCATTTATATGACCGTGTCGGGCGAAGCCGGGACGTGTCGGGCCGGGTCGGGCATTGTCAAATGTAAATTTGTCTAATAAGTTGACGAGAAACCTCACGGGCGCTTCATGCGCGCTCGATACTAATATAAATAATGGTAGACCTACAATAGAACCCTGCAGGATCCCTGCAGGAACAGCAGCCTGCTTTTCAGAATATATATAATTCATACTTGCTATTTTATTCCTGTTGCTGAGGTACGAATTAATCATTTCATGTAAACGACACCTCATTCCCACGCAGTGCTTTTCGTTCAAAACATATTTAAATAGAAACAATATCGAATGCGTTTGCTAGGTCCAGGTATAAGACACACGTTAGTTCATTTTTCGGTTATTTCTAATTTCGAACAATCGGCAAATACATGTTGTGTTTCTTAAAAATCCGAATTGAATAGGATTCATTATGTTTAGAATGTCTTCTTTTAATCCTCGCCCTACGGGAGCTTTTCACCTTCGCCCTACGGGGGGAGGGGGGCAGACAGGTCACCCCTGTTAACTCGCGCACTGCAGGGGCTTTGTGCCGAACACCAACTGCAGGGGGGTCGGGGGGTTGATTTCCGCTCCCCCCTGAGATCTCGAAAACTACGCTATGTAGCGAGAAGCGGGAAAAGGTATTTGATAGCATGATACATGTTCTATCGAAAATATTATTTTAGGTTAGGTCAAAATTGAGGTAACCAGAGGTAACCAGAAATTCCCATATATCTCAGAAACGATGCTCGTTAGACACAAACGGAAAAATCAAACGCCAGCCAGTGAAATTTGCGATCGCTAAGGTGTCCTCAGATTTTATCTTAGGTCAATATTTGAGGCTTCCGAGGTCAAAAAAGGAAAAATACTTTTTTTTTGCTAAATGTTTTTCCTATCAACTTTTTACTTAATAAAGATAACGGAAAACGGTTTACGCCATTGTGTTTATCTTGTCAAGGCACTTTGAATGATATACATGGTGACCTTGTTAAGGTAATTTAACAATTTGACCTCAGATCAAGGTCAAGTGGTGACCCAAGTAGGGCATGCTGCATATGGGAAGACGTATATCGACGAGACAAACACGTTGATGTCTGTTTTACTTCTCTATCTCCATTATGCCGGGAGATATTGATAAAAAAGTGATGGTGACCACGCATGACCTCAAATGACCCAATAGGAGTCACTGAACAAAACTTACACTGGGATCATCAAGAATGTCCTATAATAACATGATCCAGAAGTAATTGGACTAATATCATGTATATCCTTGAAATAGGAAGCATTTGTATATTTCCCTATTGACTTATTATGGGGAGGTTAAGAAATTGACCTGACCTTAAGTCACCGAAATACAAACTCTGAGATATACGAATAGTAAGTACTTAGGCCCTCATGACATCCTGTAAGTTTCAATTTGATCGATGAAAAACTCTGGCTTTGGCACAACTGCAAACGTTTTTGGAAGTGGGGTCACTTGACCTGGTCTGGTGACCTGACCTGAAATTAACCGAGGATATTTTTTTTTCTCAAAGTGTGCGCAATTGATGTCCTAACAGGTGCGAAAAAAACTCAGCGGCGTTCGGCGCCGCCGTTTTTTTGCTATCTTTGAAAAACCTGAGAGGGCGGAAATTGCCCCCCCCCCCCCCCTGCTGTGCGCGGGTTAACTTCCAAACCAAGCAACTTAGAGAAATGCGGTAAGAACCAGCATGTTGCTTGAAAGGATGTTGCATGAAAGGAATCTAACAGTATGCAATTTGTAGATTTCAGGTCAATGAGTTACCTTCCAGGTCAAGTGAATGACGTCGGATTTACTACGTCCAGAACAGCGATTTTGCTCTTCAGAAAGCCACAAAATTATAAATTGATAAATGTAAATAAAATGGCATGTTCCTAGACCAGTTTTAACTCAGAAATACAAAAAAGTAATTATTTGTTCGTATCTTATCCAAAAGTGTAAAAAAAGTTATTATAAAAATTGACGTCATCAGTTTCTTACACTTAGGAAGCCATCACTCAGTCCATAATAGAGATATTACTTTGAAATTTGGTATGAGTATGGTCCATACTCTGTTCTCTCATATGCATTACGTTTTTTTTCATATCTTCGAAAATTTTGATTGTGTGGGGATTTTTCCAAAATAACAGTTTGTTTTTAATTTTGGGGGTCAAAATCCCAAAATTTTGCAAATCCGAGATTGCCATTTTAAAGACAATGCTATTTTGTAGCTTTGGTGAATTGAGATTTCAATTTTCTTTAAAACTCTGTTTTCTACGATTTTCAAATATTTCTCATTTTTTTAACAACATGACGTCATCAAAACATTATGATCTCCCAAAATACTTAACCAATTTCAAATAAATTTGAATAGTTACGTATAATTGTTGTAAACTCAGCTACCAAAAATTTCAGCAAGATTTACTTCATGTGTCAGAAGTTATTTAAGAGAAACATCAGTGGGGCCTGTAAGCCCCCCCCCCCCCTAGGGCGAGGGTTAAAGGATGCCAATTTTGCAGTTGTGTGAAGTACCGTCCCAATATCTTGTCTTCAAAGAATTGGCAGTAAATATATCGGTCTTTATTATCAACAATTACCTCTACTTCCAGCTTGTTGATATTGGCGTTATTATTTCAACTTCAAGATTGTTAGGAAATAATGATTACCTCAAACATGAGTTGAAGAAAGTTGCAGCGGTGCATCAGGGGTTACCTCCCAGTCAAATGCTTTCTGTCCGGTGATACCTGTTTTGGGAAACCAAACGGAGCAGCCGAAAATGGAACGGAGCAGCCGCTCCAGTGTCGGTTGTCGGGGCGGGGCCTCCACCGTCCGTATGTTGGGCCAGTTCAGGGTCGAGGTGACACCGCTCCCCACACAGGTATAAAGGCGGCGGACACCACTTCACCCACAGCAGAATCGACTAACTCCCGCTCGGTAGCAGCATCCCTCTCACTGAGCAGCAGACATGGCGTTCTGTTTCTTGGTGAGTAGCTATAGAGCAATACTGTATTCTGATTTGTGATGACATAAAGAAGAGTGCATAATATGTTTGCTAGTTCTGCTTATACTTATATTATACTTGAATTTGGTTCCAGTTCAACAACGTGATGTGTCAAACCAGCATGTTTCAAATTTCAGGGAATTTTTTAACTTATTTTTGGGGGCATATTTTCAAAACATTGTTCATTATTACATAAATGCATCTTCGAAAACCAAAACTAAGTTATTTATTCCAAAACAAGGTCTGTTGAAAGTGGTGAAATATATTGCTTTGCATTAAACCAAAATGTATTTAATGCTTATCTAATCACTCACGACTTCGTCTAAGATAATTTGTCTCATATGTGTTTTGTCCCTCAGTTGGCGGCGGCCGTGACCGCCCTGGTGTCCGCCTCGTCCCCTCCTGTCAGCTACCACTCGACCACGTACGCACCTCCTGCCTACGGTCCCACACACGCGCCACCCTACTCTCCGGCTCCGACCTACGAGAGCTACCAGGTAAATGATAACGTCAAAATTACATTGGTACATTTTGATACAATGTAAATTTTCATTTCTGCGTCACCGAAAACAGACCTGCAGCTTTTCCGCTGTTCAACTTCGCAGGATTGCATGTGTGGAAAGTGAATGGTTTATCTTGTAACAAAAGGTTATGTAGTTCTTCATTTTAATCTCTGAAACCTCAGCGAACAAACTGAGAGAAAAGAACGTGTTTGCACTATCAATATACTTCCAGTAACCAAGTGACAGTGTAGTGCTCTTGGTGCACCTACGATTTGTTTACAATCAAGAATATACGAAACTGTTGGAGTTAAATCTTGATATTCTCAAAATTTGTCAAAATGGCTTTAGCTGTTTTTGAAGGCTTTGAATGCGCAGCATTTAATGAGTGTTTGAGTTGCACTGCATGGTTATTATCTTAATTATTCAGGCTTATCCTGAACATGTATACGAAACAAATTAGTGTGTTCTCACGTCACCTTATCTTAAAGGCACAAAGTTGTATATTTTGCTAACGACGCTAATTTCTGTTTTGTTTCAGCACCAGTACCAGCCGCAGCCTGCCTACGGACACCAGCAGCCTGCCTATGGCCACCAGCAGCCTGCCTACGGCCACCAGCAGCCTGCTTACGGTCACCAGCAGCCTGCATATGGCCACCAGCAGCCTGCCTACCCTGTCTGCCCTCACTACCCCAGCGACCCGGCCTGCAGCGCCAACACCACCGACCCCTGGTGCCTCGAGGACGCCGAGTACCCCGAGTACGTAGTGGTTCTTTACAGTTTACACTTATGCCTGGTTCTTCGGACTATCTAGTTTATTACGGAGAGGCATTCTAAAAGCAAAAATAAGTTATAAAATGCCTTTTTCAAAATAAATATTGAAAAACAAATCATCTCAAAGAAGCTTTCGTCCAAAAATATATGCGCTAACCAAATGAAAACTAATGTTTCAGGTACGAGATCCAGCACGCCATCAGCTCCAACAAGCACAAGGTTCTGGAGCTGTATGCTGATGTGGCGGACCTTAACACCGAGAACTCTGTCGAGAGGTGAGGACCGAGAATCTTGCGTTACGGGGGGCTAGTGGTTATTTTATCAGGTACAATTATGCACGAGGTTGCCGTTTTTAGCGACTTAAACAGCGAAGCTTGTTCAGTTCAGTTAAAAAGTAACAAATATTTGGAATACAAAACAGTTGCATAATTTGTATTTAGTAAGTCACCTTGGTGAAATGTAATCGTTTAAAATCAAAACGTTCCGAAGCCTCACTTTCCTACCATTACTCTCCATACGTCAATATCTCGTCCTCCGTTTCTCAGACTGACCAAGATTGAGGAGGAGACGTACCTCTGTCCGTCGGAGGTGGGCTACGTTCGTCCCCTGCGTGCCGTCAACACCGACGGCAAGTGGAGAGTCATCGTGAACAACATCAAGGTAAACACTGCGCCATCCTAAGTGCGAAGTCCTATTCATGCGAAGCTATAATACTTAAATATGGCTACGTGGAAAACTAATAAATTAATTTTTAAGAAAACATTCAACTTTTGCCTTATTTTACTCGTTGTTATTGACTTAGCTTTATTTAAAAAGCCAAAGACATTCTTTTGTTTCCACATACATATAATTTGGACAAAATAGACTTCTTTGTTCTTTGCAAAGTTGAAGTACCGAGTTTACCGCTAGATGTCGTTACAGGTCGACTACGAGACGTTCACCCAGACAACCCGCATTGAGAAGTGTCTGTCTGCTGGTGAGCCTTGTCCACTGGTGCCTCAGTGCTACGAGACAAGCTGCTTCCAGAAATCCGTCTACCACCGGTCAGTATATACGGGTTGATTTGCGGGAAAACAACTTGTTCGCCTCGTAACGCAAGGGGTGAACCCAATAGCAAATATTCAAATAAGTGCCTCCTAAGTCCACAACACCCCTACTTTGTTATAGGTTGTTTGTCAAATTTGTCAAGTTATGAGTTTATAGCATTAAATCATGGCAAGATAGTCAAAATATGATGTGACGTAACTGTACGTCTTTTTCCTTACTAACAGCTTCTTAGTGCATGACCCGTGTGACAAGAATATCCCCTTGTGACCTGACTGTTACCCGTGCTCTGCTCTGTACAGGTTCCTGGTGTATGACGCGTGTGACCAGTACTTCCCCTTCGCCATCGAGACTTTCCAGCTGCCCGCCTCTTGCGCCTGCTCTCTGGGAGCTTACGAAATCACCCACTAGATGACAGCAGCGAACGTTACACGGCCTGACAATGTAATACCGAACACATGCGTTAGACTCCGTTAACCATGTAGTAATTGATTTCGAGCTATGTATTTATTATCACGTGCTGATATGGTGGTGATGACGCTACAGTGGTGAGCTAGCGACTTTGTGACTTCATTTTATAGAGTTCTTGGTGTGAGATTGTAATGTTCTTGATCTCGTGCTGGGCGGCGCGGCGGCAGTTCTCTGGGGGGAGATTTTATCACCTGCGACCGTCCAGGCAACGTCAAGTGTACAGTGCGCTCGTTCTGATCGCATATTTAATGGAGAGAAGTAATTATGATTTTGTGGGATGCTGCTAAGATTTTGTGCATATTTGTGATTATGTCAATAAGGAATAAATTAACATCATTAGATATGTTTTTGCGACGTTATGTTCAATGTCCGCCAGCTTTAGGGAAAACAAATCAGGTGTAAAAGGTAGAATGTATATATAAATATGAAAAGCAGCAAATAATACGATAGAGTATTTGGCAGTTGGGGATGATCATTGTCTTTATTGCACGCTCTGATGAAATTATATGTTATCGTTATTTGAGACAATGTTTTTTCATGCAAAAGCATTGGTTTAGTTCCCTATTCAGTTTGGAGGGGAAAAAGTCTCACCAACTTTTTAAGCATACCAACTTTCAGTTCGGTCCCACCAAATATTATCAGGATCAGAGTTATCATTATGTTCAATGTGTCTGACAAATGGTCGAAACATTGTCTAAAACATATTTGCCGTCATTGGACTTCATCAATAGACTGGTATGAAACAATAAAGAACGAAGTTTTACAACTAGAATATCACTTACAGCATCCTTTTTGCCACACTTCCTAAGCACGCTCCAGAGAAGTATTGAACTTCCTATTCACGCACCGAATAGGCTTTGAACTTCCTAATCAAATACTAAATAGGCATTGCGGTACATTATACATATTTATCCAGGGAAAACAAATAATCTGAGTGATGGCTCCCTAAGTGAACACCAATGGAATGCATTTGCTGATGTCACGAACCGTCTGCTCGACAAACATGCTCCCATCCGTAGGTTCAAGGTCCACAATCCCTCTCCTCCTCCCGTCAGCCGCGAGACCTTAGACCTCATGCGCCAGCGCAGGGAGGCCCTGAGAAACGCAGACAGAGACACCTATCACCGTCTTAACATACTGATTAAGCGCGCAATTAGGAAGGATAGGCGCGAGGACCTCACTGAGCGCGTGCAATCCACCCCTGCTTCACGCCTTTTTAAACAGCTGAAATCAGTCATTGCTCCCAAGCGTGGTCCCTCAGTGTCTCCCGTCAACCTGTCAGCGGCAGACCTTAACCAGTATTTTTGCTCCATAGGGAGATCGACGCGGGACGCTGTGATGGCAGAGTTCGAGCGCTCTGGTCGCCTGCCCCTGAACACTAGGCTTCCACGTGTCCACACCGGGGCTCTCAACATCCTTCCCGTGTCACGAGACCAGTTTCAGAGCGTCATTCTCGGTCTGCTTAACATGGACTCATGTGTGCCGGGTGATGTGCCCATCAAAATTGTTAAGCTTTGTTTTAATGACATCGGGCATCTTTTACTGCGCATCATTAACACTAGCATAGTCACTGAATCAGTCCCTGCCAGCTGGAAGTGTGCCGTCGTCATCCCTCTTCATAAAAGAGGTGACCCTTCCCAAGCATCCAATTTCCGACCCATCACCAACGTTCCGGCCATTTGCAAAATCATTGAGAAACTTGTCCATCAGCAGATCACCGCCTACCTTCATCACCACTGTCTATTCAGTTCGGACCAGCACGGTTTTATGTCGCGCCACTCCACCACCACTGTTCTTTTATCTATGACCGAACAGATCCTCCAGGGTATGGACCAATCAGAAATATCTCTTTTAACATTAATTGACCTCTGTCGCTGCTTTGATGTCGTGGACCACGCGACACTGCTGAACAGCCTTGAGCAGCTTCAGATTTCAACAGGTTGGATCAAGAGCTACCTGGCAGGTCACACACAGCGAGTGCGGGTGGATGACACTCTCTCCGAGCCCCTTACCATTGACATCGGGACATATCAGGGCAGCTGCCTGGGGCCACTGCTGTCCAACGTCATCAGCAACAACATCAGCTGCTACATCCCCTCCAGCATCAGCGGCTTCCGCACCTCCTTGGTCCGCTATGCCGATGATTCCCAGGTGGCAATCATTGACCCCCGCAGCAGGCTACCAGAGCTGAAGCTGGCGCTGGAGAATATTCTCGATATGATGTGCACCTGGTTCCTCCAGCATGGTATGCTGGTGAACGCCAGCAAGACAGAGCTCCTCCTGTGCGGCGACCGTCGCCAGCTGGTCCAAATCAGGGATCCCCCACAGATCAAGTTCATGGGCCAGCTCCTGCCTTTCTCCAAGTCCGTGAAAAACCTAGGGGTAGTCATGGACTCTGAACTCTCTTGGGCGGCGCACATAGACCACATCATCAACCGCTGTTTCGGTATCCTTATCGGACTCATGCACATCAGACATATCATTCCATTGAGTGTACTACCGAGGATAGTTGACGCCCTGGCCCTTTCCCATGTACGATATTGTGTACAAGTCTACGGGAGCGCTAACCGCACGAACATTACCAAGTTGCAGAAAGTGTTTAACTTCTCAGCCAGGGTCATTTCCGGGAGGCGAAAGTATGACCATATTTCCGATGTCATCGGTGATCTCAGATGGTTGGGTACGTCTGACATGGTGTCATATTTTGATCTTTGTCTGCTGCACGGTATACTCACTTACGAAAAACCTGACTTGTTGCGTTCGTGCATTACATACAACCTCGAGCATGTGCCCCGTGATACTAGGCAGTCTCACCATCTAAGCTTGCCCCGTGTCAGAAACAATCATGGGAAAGGACGATTTGTGTACCGACCTGCTGAGCTGTATAACCGACTCGTGATCGCCAATGGGCACTCTGGCCTGGCTATGCCACCGTTCAAGGCCAAGATTCGTGACTTGCTACTTGCATGATTTGTCCATTGTAAATATTTGTGAAATTTTTTGGTCTTCTTTTTTAGTCGTATTAAGGTTGATTTGACAACTGTCTGATCGTGTTCGATGGTCGTGGAATAACCCTGTCACAGTGGAACGACCTGATTATGTGAAATAAATGAAATAAATAAATAAGTGTAAGAAATTCATGACGTCATTTTTGTAAATAACTTGTTTGCACATTGTTTGACCAGATACGAATACATAATTACCTTTTCTGTATTTCTGGAATAAAAGTGGTCTAGAAACATGCCTTTTTATTGCCATTAATCACTTTCTCATTTTGTGATTTTCTGACAGAGTAAAATCGCTGTTCTGGACGTGGTCGATCGAGGTCATTTACTTGACCTAGAAGGTCATTCATTGACCTGAAACCTACCAATTGCATACCATTAGATCCCAAGCATGCAGGCAACAAGTTGGTTCTTACCGCGTTGCACTATGTTGTTTGGTTTGGAAGTTAACAGGTGCGTCTTTTTAGGACCCCCCCCCCCCCCCACCCGTAGGGCGAAGGTGAAAAAACTACCGTAGGGCGAGGGTTAAGAAGCAAGAAACGGGAATCAATATCAAAGCGGACACCCGTAAGTACGTTGAACTGTACATTTTATTACAAACAAATGCAATAATTTGCATCATATAACATATTCAGTTGGATTGCGCTCTTCAATAAAATGTTATACTGTGCCGCAACGCATTGGTAATTGCGGTACAGTCTACATATTTCCCGAGGGACCACAAATAATATATCAGACAGCTGGAGACCGCAACGTGATGTTAGACGCATAAGAACACATGGTTGAGTGCGCCGCATGTCATACAATATTACGGTGTCGCCTTCATACTTTCCAAAGGGCGGTAGATAGAAAACCTCTACCCCTCTGTGATTCAATTAAAACGCCACGAGCCGGAGACTATTTAACCCACACAACGGTAACACCAAACCTTAGAGACTCCAATAGCGCACACAGAAGTAGCACAAAAGCAGGAAGACTCCAATAACGCACACACCAGGAACACCAAACCCTGGAGACCCCTGTGCCCAATCTTACCAAGTGTCGTGATCGCACTCAATCTTACCAATGGTGTAGCATATTGGTGCGCTGGCCGGCAAAACTTTTGAAACCCAGGATCAAACCAGGGTCATCTCGATATGCAGTCTATCGTTCTCCCGACTAAGCTATTTCGACAATGAGCTCGGACAAACCATACGCCGTGGTTCCTTATGTGCGGCATTCTGAGCACTCCATTCAAGGCATGCCGTACTTACGCACTCACGGCATTTGGTAAGATTTGGGCCAGTAGTGGACAGAGACTGCAGTAGCCTAAACAACACTAACACCGCAAACCCTGGGAGACTGCAGCAGCGTATATAGCAGTAACACCAATTAATAGAGACTGCAGTAGCGCACAGAACACGAACACCACGAACTGGAGACTACAATATCGCACAAAACACTAACACCACCAAGTGCTGGAGACTGCAGCAGCGCACACAGCAGTAACACCAAGTAAATGAGACTGCAGTAGCGCACACAGAAGTACCACAAAGTAAATGAGACTGCAGTAGGGTACATATCAGTAACAGCAAATGCTGGAGACTGCAGTAGCGTACACAACACTAACTGAGCCAAAGCTTGGAGACCGTCTTAGCGCACATAACAGTAACACAAAATGCTGGAGACTGCAGTAGGGTACACAACAGTAGAACAAAACGATGGATACTGCAATAGCGTACACAACACTAACACCTTCAAGCTTTGGAGACTGCAGTAGCGCACACAGCAGTAACACCGCTCGTTGGAGACTACAGAAGCATACAACAATAACACCTTGAAATCTCGGATGCTGCATTGTCGCACATGACAGTAAGGCCCGCCCAACACGAGTGCGTTTCTCATGCGTTGCGTTCCGTCGCGTTGCGTTGCGTTGCGTTGCGTTGCGTTGCGTTGCGTTGCGTTGCGTTGCGTTGCGTTGCGTTGCGTTGCGTTGCGTCACATCTGAATCAGTGTTCGTCACGGGGCTACCAACCTCCAGCCCGGACCGGCTCAAGCCCATGCACACCAAGCCAAGGCCTGGGCCTGGCCCGGTCAAATGTATACTATTGAGGTCCAGGCTCTGCCTGGCCTGGTCAGGTTAAGCATACTCACACAAATTATAATCATTATCCTAACATATTTACTTGTATACTATATATGTCAGACAATGAAACAAATTTGATGATAATTATTTTTGATCATCGAAAACAATCAGATTAATGGTGACACAATACTACATTTAGAACACCTGACAAACAGAGCAATTGCATTTAGGCATTTAGGTATTTCGGCTCCTATGAAAGCTGCAATAACGAAAATTCATGGGTAGGAGGGACCCACAGATAACTCTTTTTTGTCTATATTGCATGACCTTGGGTCATTATCTTCAAGGTCAAACGAGGTAAAATGTACCGAAATGTCCATGATATGTTTTGGTGAATAGCTTTTTACCTTAGAAAGATAGAACAATAATTTTACCACTATTGTGTTTCACTCGTCCAGACGCATCGATTTATATCAAGTTTGACATAGTAGCCATTTTCACGAAGGATTTTCCGTTTGGGGTGATTGTGGCATTTGGGGCGTTTCGGGCATTTGGGGCGATTGGGGCAATTGGTGCGTTTAGGGTAAATGGGGTTACAGAACGTAAGAGCATGGCTTTTCCAGGTGATTTTTGGTATCAATCGTAACTTTATGAAATAATGCATTTTCCTGGAAATTCCATTTTAACCCTATTCCCTGCGGTGAGCAGATTCTGCGCATCCCGGTGGTTGTTCACTTGCCGCTTCTAAACTATTAAGCATAGCGTCCTGAAACTTTGTGACTTTTCACAAAATTAAATATTGCGTGTTGTGTCAAAATTTTGAAAAAATCAGTCCAGTAGAGGCGGTTCCAGACTCCTGTTTTGGGGAGGGTGTTACGAATGCGGTTTTGCAGCGCATACTTCCTTCATAGTTTGCAGTGCAATAAATGCGTCAGAAACAACTTCAATGCAATATGCATCATAGATAATGGCATTGTACATATTTTTGGGGGGGCAGAGGCACACTCAGGATAAAAAAAAGATGGGAGGCGATACCCACCCTCAAGTTTGGTCCAACTTCAAATTAGTAAGATGATAAAAGCGTTACGCGCATGGTGCCCCCCATGCCTTTTCATGGATCCGCCTATGCGCAATATATCACATTTAACAAATTACAGCATATAATTCCCACATGTAACGTTCATGTCGTCCCAAATACTCACGAACAGCACATATTTTTCCCCATAAAATCCCCCCATTTTACATTCCCTGAGTACGCTTATGATTTTTTTATTTGTTTTTATATTTTGATGTATTAAAGACTAGTACATTTGAAGCTCAAAAACGATTAGAGCATGCAAATCTGTTGAGCCACATAGCCGCAATGTCCTTTCAAAAAACACCGACAAATTTTCGAATTTTGTGCCCCCTGGCCCCTTATTTTTAAAGGAAATAAATATTTCGGGGTCAAAAAAGAGAGATCATGTCATGATTAATCAAATGGCGTTTTCCCCATCGAAATGGACAGAGCGGTTCTTGAGATCTCTGGGGGGGGAAGAATCTGCCCCCCCGCAGGTTAACGTCATTCTGCCCGCCCGCAGGGAATAGGGTTAATGATAACACCATAGTTTACTTAAAATTAACAATTTCATCTGCTCTGGTGTTTCCAGACGGCTGAGGTTTTTGTGCGACGCCATCTTGCTCGAATCCCGGAAGTGGCTGTTCTGGAAATTATCATATTTTGCAACGACATGGTTTTCATGAAAAATAGTTTATTTCAATGAAAACTAGATGAATTAGTCCATTCATATTTTCAGTTATATTCACTTTTGAAAGCAAGCATTAATGATAATTAACGATTTCGTTTTGATCATTTGTTGTAAGATGACGGGAATGCTGGCCCCGGCTCTGAGCTGGCTCTGCACAGGCGCCGCCGCCCGGTCACCATGACGACGGGACGACCGGTCGCCTAACGTCACGTTGAACACATGGCTCCGGCGCCGGCCGGCTGGTCACCATGGCGACCAGCCAACCAGTGGCCTGACGTCACGTTGTGCATGCGCAGAGCCGTGGTCTGCGCCCAGCAATGGCGTCTGTTCGATCTAAGTCACAATTTTATAGTTTTCAGTACCAGTGGCTGCAGAATGCTTGCATGTTCCATGGATGTATAAGTGCCTTTGCTGAGTTCTTTTCAGCTGTTTGTGAGATTCATCAAATTAATCAATTAATCAAATAAAAGACATTGGTGTCAATCGGATTTCATAATGATTGTTCCGGTTTTCGGAAACCAACGAAATTACCGCTCTAAATTGGACAATCTCATCGAAACGGAGCGACGTTGAATTAAGGTCTCTCTATGCTTTTGACAATTTATTGCGTTTTTCATCACAATGATATATTTCTTTGCTATTAATATTTTCATTTTTGCCATATTTAACTCAATTGCGTATTTTATTTAATCAAAGCTGATTATCTAGTTTACTTGTTAGCCTCTTTTGGGGCGTTTTCGGTATGTTTTGTAGAAAGAACTAACACAACCTAAAATTGCCAGATTTGCTCATGAATGTGAATATTCAAAGCAAACTAACGGTAAATATTGCATTTTAAGAGCATATACTTATACATTCATTCATAAAATTATGATTGATACCAAAAATCACCGGAAAAGTCGTGTTCTTACTAGCCATATACCCATTTACCCCACACGCCCCAATCGACCCCAACGCAAAATGATTCCTGAAAACGGCTAGTAAGATCAATTTGAAAATTTCACCTTAGGTCAAGTTCAAGGTCAAAGTCAAGGTAGCCAAAGTAAGTCACGTTGCATCATAGAAGACGCGTATTGACGAAAAAAGCACAATGGTACCATTTTCAGCTCTATATCTATATCATGTCAAGAGTTATTGCCAAAAATGTGGTGACTGGACACTGTTTCCAGGTCAGCGCTACTTTAGCATTCATTCCATCAAAAACAATTCGCAGCGACAAGCACTCTGCTTGTCACTGCGTTTCGTAGTTATTGAGATATTAGCGGAAGTGGAAATCAACCCTTCGTGGTCAGCACGAACTTCTGGCAGTTTTCGGTTTATAACTTTATCAGTTATCAAGATATCGACTTCAATTTTTGATGAGTACATATACTGGTATAATATCTCACGAACTAGACAGGGATTTGTCTTTTTTCAACGGAAATTTTATATACATGTAAATAATTTTGTCAGCCATGTCAGTAGTCAGCATCACACACATAGAACAACTGTCAGCCTGTTTTGCTGACATAACATAAGGCATAATTAAGGTTTTCTCATGGTGTTTTATTGTCAAGTAGGTGAAACTTCAGTAGCGCACTTCCCCAGTTGACAATGTTCTTGAGGTCCCTAATAGAAGCTGAGTAATCAGCTGACAATATTATTATGACAGGCTAAAAAGTGTACCAGTAATACCCAAGCTATGTCACCAAAATAACATAATCAAACCTGACCTAACCTTTACAACAATTATGGACGCAGGGACCCACGTTTAGAACGCTCCACTCACATTCGCTTGCTGCGGCCTTACAGGGGGCTGTCACTCCCAGACCATCCTGTAGACATATAACTTGTATCTACAAGATGGTCTGGGGGGTCCAGAAATTTTTGGAAAAGAAACCAACAAAACCTGAAAACAACCTATGAAACCAAAACGATCTAACTCTCCACGACTCCAAATCGCAATATGAAATGCGGGCTAGCACTAAAAGCTGGAGTTTTCGCAGAAGTTTGCAGCCAGGGACCGCTAGTGAGCCAGGGTGTTATTACGTCGTAAGCAAATGATACCAGTGAAATATTTAACGATAAATGTTCATATATTTATTTATTCATAAATAAATAAATATTTAGCAGCACTATTTGCTTGCTACGTCATAACAGCCTGGTTCACTAGCGTTTCCTGGCGGCCAACTGCTGCAGCACTTCCAGCTTTTAGTGCGAGCTGAAAGGCGTCTTTACCGACGCATCAGTCGAATAGGTAGTGTTGCATGAGCAAACAAAAATAGGAGTTGCTCAGAATTGAATTTTGTTGTTGGATTCTTGGTTTCAGTATAACTAGGAAAAAAATATGATAGGTCTAACTAAAAATAATTGTTAACAAATATATAGGTCCATTAAAACAAGAATGGTAATAAGAATTTTGGAAAACAGCTGTAGCAGATACGTTTATTTACACTACTCACAGTATGAAGAAATAGTAATGGCGACAAATGAATCTGCTACAAAAGGTGCGGAATTGTATCTTAACGAGAACGCCTAGAGCTGCAGTTTTACATATGACTTGGAATGCTCTTTCCCACCACCCCATCGTTCCTCAACAGTGCGTATTTTCATAAATGCCTTCATTGAAGAATACAAAATCGTTGTTGGACACAATTTATTTTAGTTTAACCCTATTTGTAACAGGCTCCTGGCTACCCCTATTTGTAAAAGGGGGGAGCGGATTCCGCCCCCCCCCCCGGAGATCTCGAGATCTACCCGTCCGATTTTCAAAAATGAAACGGTGTTTGGTTCCCCTCAACACGATCTACATTTATAAATAACAAACAAATCTAAATTTTGGATAGGGGGGCAACTCGGGGGCAAAAACGACAAATTTTAGTGGTATTTTTGATCCAAGATAGCTTTCATGTTTATCGACCGATTTTAACACAAATAATAGGAATCGATAAAGATTGAATCGGAAATTGATATATGACGGTGACGTTTGAAAATTCAAAAATCATAGGCATGTGCAGGTCACTCAATATGGGGGTGAAGTAAATGCGTAATAAAACCATTTTTTGATGTTGTTTTTTTAATAAATAAAATCGTATGTGATTGAGACATTAGAAAAAACAGTTATAAATCATATTTTTGCCATAGGCGGTACCAGGTTAGTGAAAAAGGGGGGTAAAATTGGGAAAAATATTAACCGCAGACAAGTTGCTACCCAGTACTATAAATATGTTACTGATCATAGATAGTTCCTTTTTGCATATTTTACTTCATCATAGGCGTATCCAGGATCCAAACTAGGGCGGCGAAAGACCTTTTGATAAGTATATTATCCGCTATTATGATACTAACTAGTCAACAGTGACTATTTCACTTACAACTTCAATTAACATTGCTTACCCCCCTTTTTATCCTACCTTGACTCGCCTATTATCTTATAATCGTTCGTAGAGTAGCCTGTGGTGCGTGTTTCAGCCGAAAACTGCAGTATGTTATGTCATTGTACGCCCATGCCTCTTAGTTTCCTTGCAATAATATGACCCCCTTTCTTCCATTCCTGAGCGTGCCTCTGCAAAAAAAAATGACTTTATTCCCTTTTCTGGTCTCATATGTGCATATATTTTTATAAGCTAAACGTATATTGCGCCGTTATCGCTGGCATATCGTCATCACCATGCCAGTAACCCCCCTTTTCATGTTCCTGAACACGCCCCTGAAACTCTATATGTAATAAATTATGCAAATAATGGAAGCAGAAGCTATCTTTTACATCTTGATAGCTATAAATGCCCCTTACATTGCTCTATTGGCTTCCCGCCAAGCATTTAATACTTCCAGGAACCCCCCCCCCCCTTTTCAAGTCCCTGAAACCGCCTCTGCCATGCAATTTTGTGTGATATTTCATTAACATCATCTAATTTGCACTTTTTGCAATCACGGTAAGCCGATGTAACTCCTTCATACTTGATGCAGTTAGGAAGAAACCGTGAAGATCGCATTTCCGTATTTTCGCCAAATGTCGCCTCCGAACCCACACAAAACTGTGCCCTGGAACCGCCTATGTTCAAGTTAAGAACTCAAAATTTTGACTCCAAATGCGGAGTTCAATTCTATGAAAGTCTTAAGATTTAATGGGCCTGCTCCCAGCGGTTCTGGAGATATCTGCGAAAAACAAGAGGGGGGGCGGAATCCGCCCCCCCCCCCCCTGTTACAAATACGGTTAAAGGTTAAAACACATGTCCCAAGCTCAACACGTTTGGCTGATTTTGCTACAGCAGGAAGGGCTGTGGGAGCTGATTATGCTACCTACTGGGGTATGAAGATATGAGGGATTTCCCAGCCCTGCTGATAAGCAATGAAATGAGCATTGCTTCATTTTATCAAACTCAGAAAAAATAGGAATTCCCATTATCACTGAATTTAGATGTGTTCAGTACCCAAATACTTAACCCTCGCCCTACCGGAGCTTTTTTCACCTTCGTCCTACGGTGCGGCCGGACCCCCCCCCCCCCCCCCCCTTCACCCCATGGTAACCTGCATGCCAAGAAATTTAGAACAATGCGGAAAGAACCAGCATGTTGCCTGTCATGAGAGGAATGTAACAGTCTGCGATTTTGAGGTTCCGGCTCAACGGCTGACCTTCCAGGTCAAGTGAATTAACTCGGTTTTACCACGTCCAGAACAGCGATTTTGCTCTGTCAGCAAACATCAAAATGAAAAATTGATAAATGTAAATAAAAAGCAAGTTCCTAGACCAGTTTTGGCTCAGAAATACAGAAAGGTAAATTTGTGTTCGTGTCTTGTCAAAAAAGGGAAAAAAGTTATTACAAAATGACGTACGTCATCAGTTTCTTACACTGAGGGAGCCACCACCCAGTCAAAAATGAAGATATTGCTTTGAAATTTGGCATAGGTATTGCCCTAAATCAGTTCTCTCACCTATATTACGTTTTTTTTGACAAATCAATCGGTGTTTCAATCCATCAATCGGTGACGGTGTTTCAATCGGAGAATAACAGGCAATAGTAGAGGCTTAAAATGGAAAACAGTAGATTGTCAACAATACATGAAAGTTTGGAGGCTGAAATTATATTTAACAATGAAATATAACTGTATAATTCATTCTAGACGACAACTCATAGCAAGTAACAAAACAGAACAGAGGGCAAACAATGCAAAACAGACACAGAATGTCCTTGAAGGATGTTTGAAACCGCCTGCGGGCAAGTACGCGTCTGCATCGCGTAACACAAGCGTTCCTAGTCACAGAATTCTGCTTTTCACAGCCAGAGGGATTCAATGTTACGAGAGTGACACAGGCCCTAAAGCTGCATTTGTTAAGTGCTACTGCCCTGTCGTTGTGACGTATCATTTTTACTAAACATTTATATTAACAATATCCTGGTAACGCACGTGCATCAACAACATGCTACACTTCCCTTGGCAGTGCAATTTGTACATTTATACATAATTTACTCATTGAAGAAACCATCATTCCCAACCTGGGGTCTATTTCACAAAGAAGTTGTAATTACATATGTTTGCGATTACAAACACAAGACAATTTTGCAAACCTCACAAAAAGACATTTCACAAACATTCACCACCTCTGAATTACCGATTGTAAAGAAAATTGTAAACACAAATGATAGTACAGTAGAAACCTGGAAATCAAGAACGTTTGTATTCAAATTGATGCTAATGACAAATAATGTGATTGTTAACAATTTCATTTAACAAATATTTACTTTGTTTTTTTATTAAAAAATAAAATTCGTTGTAGGGAGAATTATCTTTAATTAACATTTCATCGGAATGCAAACTCTGATCGTAAAAATACATCTTGGTAAGCAATTAGAGTAAACAGAATTATGCAATTCACCGGGTGGCGTAGCATAACAACAGAACTACTCTTAAAAGACAGATAGTTTAATTTCTCGACCGTTTTTCACCAAACCTAGCCGATTTCCTACGTCGTAAAGGGTGAAGGTTCACTGCACAATGTACAAGATATCGTTGACCGCTGCAATTATAACGCCATGCGGTTTTTCCGCGCGGAGGCCCCCCTCACAGCACAATCGGTAAGGTGCACTGTGACTGGACTTCAAAGCTGGAGATCCCTGTTCGAATCTCTCGGGAAATAACTTTTTGGGGGCAGCTATACCTATCTATAACTAAACCATCACCCTAACAACCTCGGAAACGTAACAATCTCACCAATAACATAACCTGAATAGTCAAACAATGGCAACTTTCAATGCAGTTTCTGAAATTCAGAACCCCTTACGCACTGGAATTACAAGTTTGTAATTGCAAACATTGCCTCACATCCGGCAACCTTTGAGAAATAGAACATGTACAATTGCAAACATTTTATACAAACAATATCTTTGTAAACTAATTTGTAAATAGTTAATTGAGATTTACTGCCCTGGAGTTTTGCGAAATCCTAACTACAAACATGTGTACAAATTATTTGTAATAACAAAGAATTTCTTTGTAATTACAAACTTTTTTGCTTGATGAAGTTGGCCTCTGACCGATACCTTTTGCATGAAGTTAAGTTTAGTTTACACTTTACCTAAAGTAATTTAAACGTTTCGTTTTCACTTTGATAGGTAGGTAGATAATTCCGTGTTTGAACGAAACATTACGTAAACATTGATGATTCTCTGCTCCCTGTCTCGCTCGGCTGCTCTGCTTTCCATTGTGTCATTATCTGGACCTTGAATCCATTTAACTCAGTACTGAGTAGTAATGGGATGACGCTTCAGTTACTGAAGCACCAATCACTGGACCAAAGATGGCCTACAAAGTGGCTATGTGACTGGCATCGGCCCACCAAAACATGCTATACAATGCCGGTCAACTGACTGAGATAACACATTGAGATCAACATTAGACACTCATTAACTGCGATGACCGAGTTCGTGTGCAACATGAAGTTCAGCTGTTCAACTGCCCTCTATTTGAGTACAGCTCTCTCTAAAGATTTAATGTGTCTAAGAATTTTAAGGAAGGGGGAAACTAATGGCGTGACAATACCAACACAATACGGAGGCTTATATTTATTGAAGAATTGGCATGACGTCCAAACTGTAACATACAGAAATAAAAACCCTGATTATGTATACTTTTCCTAACTCAGCGCAAGCAAAATACAGAGTATGCAAATACCTATACCTATGCAAATTATAGGTATCAAGGTGATAGCTTTTGTCAACTAGTTCAAGAAAGACTAAATATTGCAATCCTTTGCATAAACATCTGTGATAAAGATTACTCACGCTAGGTGAGAGTTAACACAGGAAAAAATGTCCCCCTGAGCGAGATAGTTTTAGTCTAAACTAGTCACTTACGCGTGTGTTAACACTATTTTGTAATTATTCAGTATTTGTGTTATTTGCTTTGATCTTCCCGGCTATATCAACGGCAAATACATATAAATTTGCGAGGTTCAAAATATTTTGTAGGACATTGAAATACAAGTAAAACGCCTTTTTGGGCGATGACCGAGCGAGCGTGCACTGATAAAGCTAAAACAGGTTTTAAATATGAAACGGTACGGGAGCACATGTGGTAGCAACCTATAGTAATTTTAGTTATTTTAGTCCTCCATAAAAATTGACAGGCCTCCATGCATGCCAATATACAAATTATTTTTTTATTAAATTGTACATAATCTCCTTTCTCGAATCCACGAAAAGGGAGTACGTCCTGAACGGCTGCATACTTAAGCGTATAAAAAAACGAATGCTTAGATAAATCATGCCATTTTTTATCAAGAATGATTTATGTTCATTTCGAAGTCTGCGTGTTCCGCCCGCGGTGGTACCACCCCTATCAGAACGTAACATAACAAAACCAAAATTGATTTGATGGTTCTATCCAGTGGTGAAAACCCGATCTCAATCGGAGCAGTGGTTGCTTCCGAAAAGCATCTATATGACAGGGTCGGGCGAAGTCGGGACGTGTCGGGCCGGGTCGGGCATTGTCAAATGTAAATTTGTCTAGTAAGTTGACGAGAAACCTCACGGGCGCTTCATGCGCGCTCGATACTAATATAAATAATGGTAGACCTACAATACAACCCTGCAGGATCCCTGCAGGAACAGCAGCCTGCTTTTCAGAATATATATAATTCATACTTGCTATTTTATTCCTGTTGCTGAGGAACGAATTAATCATTTCATGTAAACGACACCTCATTCCCACACAGTGCTTTTCGTTCAAAACATATTTAAATAGAAACAGTATCGAATGCGTTTGCTAGGTCCAGGTATAAGACACACGTTAGTTCATTTTTCGGTTATTTCTAATTTCGAACAATCGACAAATACATGTTGTGTTTCTTAAAAATCCGAATTGAATAGGATTCATTATGTTTAGAATGTCTTCTTTTAATCCTCGCCCTACGGGAGCTTTTCACCTTCGCCCTACGGGGGGGGGCAGACAGGTCACCCCTGTTAACCTGCGCACTGCAGGGGCTTTGTACCGAACACCAACTGCAGGGGGGGTTGATTTCCGCTCCCCCCTGAGATCTCGAAAACTACGCTATGTAGCGAGAAGCGGGAAAAGGTATTTGATAGCATGATACATGTTCTATCGAAAGTATTATTTTAGGTCAGGTAAAAATTGAGGTAACCAGAGGTAACCAGAAAATCCCATATATCTCAGAAACGATGCTCGTTAGACACAAACGGAAAAAATCAAACGCCAGCCAGTGAAATTTGCAATCGCTAAGGTGTCCTCAGATTTTATCTTAGGTCAATATTTGAGGATTCAGAGGTCAAAAAGGGAAAAATACTTTTTTTTTGCTAAATGTTTTTCCTATTAACTTTTTACTTAATAAAGATAACGGAAAACGGTTTACGCCATTGTGTTTATCTTGTCAAGGCACTTTGAATGATATACATGGTGACCTTGTTAAGGCAACTTAACAATTTGACCTCAGGTCAAGGTCAAGTGAAGACCCAAGTAGGGCATGCTGCATATGGGAAGACGTATATCGACGAGACAAACACGTTCATGTCTGTTTTACTTCTCTATCTTCATTATGCCGGGAGATATTGACAACAAAGTGATGGTGACCACGCATGACCTCAAATGACCCAATAGGGGTCACTGAACAAAACTTACACTGGGATCATCAAGAATGTCCTATAATAACATGATCCAGAAGTAATTGGACTAATATCATGTATATCCTTGAAATAGGAAGCATTTGTATATTTCCCTATTGACTTATTATGGGGAGGTTAAGAAATTGACCTGACCTTAAGTCACCGAAATAAAAATTCCGAGATATACGAATAGTAAGTACTTAGGCCCTCATGACATCCTGTAAGTTTCAATTTGATCAATGAAAAACTTTGGCTTTGGCACAACTGCAAACGTTTTTGGAAGTGGGGTCACTTGACTTGGTCTGGTGACCTGACCTGAGATTACCCGAGGATATTTTTTTTTTCAAAGTGTGCGCAATTGATGTCCTAACAGGTGCGAGAAAACTCAGCGGCGTTCCGCGCCGCCGTTTTTTTGCTATCTTTGAAAAACCTGAGGGGGCGGAAATTACCCCCCCTGCTGTGCGCGGGTTAACTTCCAAACCAAGCAACTTAGAGAAATGCGGTAAGAACCAGCATGTTGCCTGTCATGAAAGGAATCTAACAGTATGCAATTTGTAGGTTTCAGGTCAATGAGTTACCTTCCAGGTCAAGTGATTGACGTCGGATTTACCACGTCCAGAACAGCGATTTTGCTCTTCAGAAAGCCACAAAATTAGAAATTGATAAATGTAAATAAAATGGCATGTTCCTAGACCAATTTTAACTCAGAAATACAAAAAGTAATTATTTGTTCGTATCTTATCCAAAAGTTTATAAAAAAGTTGTTGTAAAAATTGACGTCATCAGTTTCTTACACTTAGGAAGCCATCACTCAGTCCATAATAGAGATATTACTTTGAAATTTGGTATGAGTATGGTCCATACTCTGTTCTCTCATATGCAATACGTTTTTTTCATATCTTCGAAAATTTTGATTGTGTGGGGATTTTTCCAAAATAACAGTTTTTTTTTAATTTTGGGGGTCAAAATCCCAAAATTTTGCAAATCTGAGATTGCCATTTTAAAGACAATGCTATTTTGTAGCTTTGGTGAATTGAGATTTCAATTTTCTTTAAAACTCTGTTTTCTACGATTTTCAAATATTTCTCATTTTTTTAACAACATGACGTCATCAAAACATTATGATCTCCCAAAATACTTAACCAATTTCAAATAAATTTGAATAGTTACGTATAATTGTTGTAAACTCAGCTACCAAAAATTTCAGCAAGATTTACTTCATGTGTCAAAAGTTATTTAAGAAAAACATCAGTGGGGCCTGTAAGCCCCCCCCCCCCCCCCCCCCCCCTAGGGCGAGGGTTAAAGGATGCCAATTTTGCAGTTGTGTGAAGTACCTTCCCAATATCTTGTCTTCAAAGAATTGGCAGTAAATTTATCGGTCTTTATTATCAACAACTACCTTTACTTCCAGCTTGTTAATATTGGCGTTATTATTGCAACTTCAAGATTGTTAGGAAATAATTATTACCTCAAGGATTAGTTGAAGAAAGGTGCAGCGGTCCATCAGGGGTTACCTCCCAGTCAAATGCTTTCTGTCCGGTGATACCTGTGTTGGGAAACCAAACGGAGCAGCCGAAAATCGAACGGAGCAGCCGCTCCAGTGTCGGTTGTCGGGGCGGGGCCTCCACCGTCCGTATGTTGGGCCAGTTCAGGGTCGAGGTGAGACCGCTCCCCACACAGGTATAAAGGCGGCGGACGCCACTTCACCCACAGCAGACTCGACTAGCTCCCGCTCGGTAGCAGCATCCCGCTCACTGAGCAGCAGACATGGCGTTCCGTTTCTTGGTGAGTAGCTATAGAGCAATACTGTATTCTGATTTGTTATGACTTAACACGCGCCCTGGAGGGGGGGGGCGAAATCCGCCCACCCCTCCGGTGTTTCGAGGATAGCGCAAAAACGGCGGCGCGCAGCACCGCCGTTTTTGTATACCTGTTTAGAAATGAACTTCCCGCATTATGTAAAATTCTTGGCCTCAGGTCATCTCAGGTCAGGTCACCAGACCAGGTCACTTGATGACCTCAACTCCAAAACGTTTGCAGTAGTACCACAGCCACAGTTTTACGCCGATCGGTTTCAATCTTTCAGGACTTCATAAGGTCATAGATACGAACAATTTGTTAATCTCGGATTTCTGATATCGGTAACCCAAGGTCAGGTCAATTTTGTGACCGCCAACACGGTTTTATCAATAACTATCGACATAATGAAGATAGAGAAGAGAAAACGGTACCAATATGTTTGTCTCGTCGAGACACGCCGCCCAATATGCAACATGACCAACTTGGGTCACCACTTGACCTTGACCTGAGGTCAAATTTATCAGTTGACCTAACCCGGTTACCATGAACCTGATTAGAAGCGCCTTGACAAGACACACGCGATAGCGTAAAGATTATTGCTTTATCTTTATTAGGTAAAAGGTTATTTGGGGAAAACAGTTTTGAAAACAAAATCACCTGTTTGACATTCGATGACCTCTGGAGCCTAAACTATTGACCTGAGCTCAAATCTGAGGACACCAATGTCGATTGCATTTTTCATTGACTTTCGATTGCTTTTTTCCGTCTGCTGCTAACTATCATAGTTCCCGAGATATTTGGGAGTGTTCGAACCGAAGTCTTGAAAACTTGCAAATCTGACCCTTGATGACCTCTGGTGACCTCAATATTGACCTGATTTTTTTTAAAACGAAATACTTACGAAAGAGCTTGTCTCGAGCTATCTAACGTCGTTTTCCGCTTGTCGCTACGTTGCGTGGTTTTCGAGATCATAGGGGGGCGAAATCCGCCCCCCTCCAGGGCGTGTAATTACCAGAGGCCCTCCAGGGCGCGTGTTAAAGAAGAGTGCATAATATGGTCGCTAGCACTGCTGATACTTATATTATACTTGAATTTGGTTTCAGTTCAACAACGTGATGTGTCAAACCAGCATGTTTCAAATTACAGGGAATGTTTTTAACTTATTTTTTGGGCATATTTTAGAAACATTGTTTATTATTACACAAATGGATCTTCGAAACCAAAACTAATATATTTATTCCAAAAGAAGGTCTGTGGAAAGTAGTGAAAGATATTGCTTTGCATTAAACCAAAATGTATTTAATGCTTACCTAAACACTTACGACTTCGTCTAAGAGAATTTGTCTCACATGTGTTTTGCCCCTCAGTTGGCGGCGGCCGTGACCGCCCTGGCGTCCGCCTCGTCCCCTTCTGTCAGCTACCACTCGACCACGTACGCACCTCTTGCCTACGGTCCCACACACGCGCCGGCCTACTCTTCGGCCCCGACCTACGAGAGCTACCAGGTAAATGATAACGTCAAAATTACATTGGTACATTTTGACACAATGTAAATTTTCATTTGAGCGTCACCGAAAACAGACCTGCAGCCTTTCCGCTGTTCAACTTCGTAGCATTGTATGTGCGGAAAGTGAATGATTTATCTTTTAACAAAAGGTTACGTAGTTCTTCATTTGAAATTCAGAAACCTCAGCGAACAAACTGAGAGGCAAGAACGTGTTTTCACTATCTCTATACTTCCAGCAACAAAGAGACAGTGTAGTGCTCTTGCTGCACCTACGATTTGTTTACAATACAGAATATACGAAACTGTTGGAGTTAAATCTTGATATTCTCAAAAAATTTCAAAATGGCTTTAGCTGTTTTTGAACCCTTTGTATGCTCAAGATTTAATGAGCGTTTGGGTTGCACTGCATGGTTATTATCTTAATTATTCAGGCTTATCCTGAACCTGTATACGAAACAATATAGTGTGTTCTCACGTCACCTTATCTTAAATGCACAAAATTGTATATTTTGCTAACGACGCTAATTTCTGTTTTGTTTCAGCACCAGTACCAGCCGCAGCCTGCCTATGGACACCAGCAGCCTGCGTACGGCCACAAGCAGCCTGCCTACGGCCACCAGCAGCCTGCATACGGTCACCAGCAGCCTGCATACGGCCACCAGCAGCCTGCCTACCCTGCCTGCCCTCACTACCCCAGCGACCCGGCCTGCAGCGCCAACACCACCGACCCCTGGTGCCTCGAGGACGGCGAGTACCCTGAGTACGTAGTGGATCTCTAAAGTTTACACTTATGCCTGTTTCTTCGGACTACCTAGTTTATTACGGAGAGGCATTCTAAAAGCAAAAATAAGCTATACAATGCCTTTTCCAAGTTAAATATTAAAAAACAAATCATCTCAAAGAGGTTTTTGTCCAAAATTATATTCTCTAAACAAATGACAACTAATATTTCAGGTACGAGATCAAGCACGCCATCAGCTCCAACAAGCACAAGGTTCTGGAGCTGTATGCTGATGTGGCGGACCTTAACACCGAGAACTCTGTCGAGAGGTGAGGACCGAGAATCTTACGTCACTGGGGGCTAGTGGTTATTTTATCAGGTGCAATTATGCGCGAGATTGTCGTTTTTAGCGACTTAAACTGCGAAGCTTTCAGTTCAGTTCAAACGTAACACATATTTGGAATATAACAAAAGTTCCATCAGCTGTATTTAGTCAAAGTCACCTTGGTGAAATGCAATAGTTTAAAATCAAAAAGTTCCAACGCCTCACTTTCCTACCATTACTCCCCATACGTCAATATCTTGTCCTCCGTTTCTCAGGCTGACCAAGATTGAGGAGGAGACGTACCTCTGTCCGTCGGAGGTGGGCTACGTTCGTCCCCTGCGTGCCGTCAACACCGACGGCAAGTGGAGAGTCATCGTCAATAACATCAAGGTATCCACCGCACCATCCAACGAGGGATTCATGCGAAGCTATAATACATATATATAGCTACGTGGAAACTTATTTATTTATTTTTAAGAAAACTCTCAATTTTTGACCTGTTTTTACTCGTTGTTATTGACGTAACTTTATTGAAAAAGGCAAGGACATTTTTTCTCCAAATACAAATAATTGTGACAAGGTAGCCTTCTTTGTTCTTTGCAAAGTTGAAGTACAGAGTTTACCGATAGATGTCGTTACAGGTTGACTACGAGACGTTCACCCAGACAACCCGCATTGAGAAGTGTCTGTCTGCTGGTGAGCCTTGCCCACTGGTGCCTCAGTGCTACGAGACAAGCTGCCTCCAGAAGTCCGTCTACCACCGGTCAGTATATACGCGTTTATTTGTGGGAAAACAACTTGTTCGCCTCGTAACGCAAGGGGTGAACCCAATAGCAAATATTCAAATAAATGCCTCCTAAGTCCACAACACCCCTACTTTGTTATAGGTAGTTTGTCAAATTCGTCAAGGTTTAAGTTTATATCATGGCAAGATAGTCAAAATATGATGTAACGTAACTGTACGCCTTTTTCCTTACTAACAGCTTCCTAGTGCATGACCCGTGTGACAAGAATCTCCCCTTGTGACCTGACTGTGACCTGTGCTCTGCTCTCTACAGGTTCCTGGTGTATGACGCGTGTGACCAGTACTTCCCTTTCGCCATCGAGACATTCCAGCTGCCCGCCTCTTGCGCCTGCTCTCTGGGAGCTTACGCAATCACCCACTAGATGGCAGCAGCGACCGTTGCACGGCCTGACAATGTAATACCGAACACATGCGTTAGACTCCGGTGACTATGTAGTAACTGATTTCGAGCTATGTATTTATTATCACGTGCTGATATGGTGGTGATGACGCTTCAGTGGTGAGCTAGCGACCTTGTGACTTCATTTTATAGAGTTCTTGGTGTGAGATTGTAATGTTCTTGATCTTGTGCTATGCGGCGCGGCGGCAGTTCTCTGGGGGGAGATTTTATCACCTGCGACCGTCCAGGCAACGTCAAGTGTACGGTGTGCTCGTTCTGATCGCATATTTAATGGAGAGAAATAATTATGATTTTGTGGGATGCTGCTAAGATTTTGTGCATATTTGTGACTATGTCAATAAGAATAAATCAACATCATTATATATGTTTTTCAGACGTTATGTTCAATGTCCGCCAGCTTTAGGGAAAACAAATCAGGTGTAAAAGGTAGAATGTATATATAAATATGAAAAGCAGCTCATAATACGATAGAGTATTTGGCAGTTGGGGATGATCATTGTCTTTATTGCACGCTCTGATGAAATTATATGGTAACGTTATTTGAGACAATACTTTTCATACAAAAGCATTGGTTTAGTTCCCTATTCAGTTTGGAGGGGAAAAAGTCTCACCAACTTTTAAGCATACCAACTTTCGTTCGGTCCCACCAAATATTATCAGGATCAGAGTTATCATTATGCTCAATGTGTCTGACAAATGGTCGAAACATTGTCTAAAATATATTTGCTATCATTGGACTTCACCAATAGACTGGTTTGAAACAAGAAAGAACGAAGTTTTACAACTGGAATATCACTTACGGCATCCTTTTTTCACACTTCCTAAGCACGCCCCAGAGTAGCATTGAGCTTCCTAATCACGCACCAAATAAGCTTAGAACTTCCTAATCAAATACCAAATAGGCATTCCGGTACAGTCTACATATTTCCCGAGGGACAACAAATAATATATCAGACAGCTGGAGACCGCACCGTGGTGTTAGACGCATAAGAACACATGCTAGAGTGCGCCGCATGTCACACAATATTACGATGTCGCCTTCATACTTTCCAAGGGGCGGTAGATAGAAAACCTCTGCCCTATTTTGATTAAAATAAAATACCACGGGCAGTTAGTAGTAGCGCACACAACGGTACTATCAAACCCATAATATAGCAGTATTGCACACAACAATAGCACAAAACGCTGGAGACTGCAGTAGCGACCACAAAACTAGCACTGCACTGAGACTGTAGCGACCACAAAACTAACACTGCACTGAGACTGTAGCGACCACAAAACTAACACTGAGACTGTAGTGGCGAACATAGCAGTACCACCAAGTACTTGATACTCCGGAAAGGCTCACAACACTAACACCTTCAATCCTGGGAGACTATATTAGTGCACATAGCAGTAGTACCACCGACTAGAGACTGCAGTAGCTCAAATAAAAATAACACCACGAGTTGGAGACTGCAGTAGTGTACACGATAGTAGCACCACGGACTAGAGACTGCAGAAGCTCACATAAAAGTAACACCACGAGATGGAGACTGCAGTAGTGCACATGACAGTAGCACCACGAACAAGAGACTGCAGTAGCCCACATAAAAGTAACACCACGAGGTGGAGACTGCATTAGTGCACATAGCAATAGCACCTGAGACTAGAGACTGCAGTAGCTCACATAAAAGTAACACCAAGAGGTGGAGACTGCAGTAGTGTACACGACAGTAGCACCACAAACTGGAGAATGTAGTAGCTCACATAAAAGTAACACCTCAAGTTGGAGACTGCAGTAGTGCACACAACAGTAGCACCACGGACCAGAGACTGCAGTAGCGAATGACAAGAAAACACGAAGGCAAGGACAATGTCACAAAACAATTATCAATAGACGTACAAGAACAGTTTTGGCACAGCTGTTCGGACATCAATCGCCCACATTATGTGCAAAGAATACATCGGGTCATCTCAGGTCAGGTCACCAGACCAGGTCACCTGACCCCACCCTCAAAAAACGTGTAGTCGTACCACAGTCACAGTGTTTAGATGATCAGTTTTACACTTACATGATTGCATAGCGCCATGTATATCTACAATTCGTTTATCTTAGATTTTGCATATCAGCTACCCAAGGTCGTGTCAAATTCGTGACCTCCCCATTATTAGTTAATGGAGAAATGTGCAAATGCTTCCTTTTCTTAGGATACGCAAGATAGCAGTCTAATTCCTTATGGATCATGTTATTATAAGCCATTCTTGATGACCTAGGTGCCATTTTTGTTCAGTGACCCCTACAGGGTCTTCCGAGGTCATCCAAGGTCACCAACAGTTTAATGACAACAATATTTGACCTAATCACGATATATACATGAAAACGACAGTGTTTGTCACGTCAGGGTACGCCTTCCTATATGGAAGATGACCTAGTTGGGTCACCACTTGACCTTGACGTGAGGCGAAATTTGTAAGTTGACCTAACCTGGTCACCACTAATATGAATCGAAGCGCCTTGACGAGACAAAAACGATGGGGTAAAAAATATTTCCTTATCTTTGTTAGGTAAAAAGCAATTTGTGAACAACTGTTTTGTAAAACATACCTTTTTTGACATTTGATGAGCTCTGGAACCTAAATGATCAACCTGAGCTAAAATCTGAAGACACCTTCGTGACTCTTGGTTCAAGAATTTTCCATTGCTTTTCATCGTTTGTTCCTAGCTATCATATATCCTGTGATATATGGAAGTTTCTGGAGCGAAGTCCAAAAACGGGAAAATCTCACCTTTAATGACCTCTGGTAACCTCAATATTGACTTGAGGGAATCAATATCCAGAGTACCTTCGAATGTGCTTCTCCAGAGCATTCTAATGCCTTTTACGCGCCTTCATAGCCCTTGTAATTGTCGAGTTTCAGGAGGTCTAAACACCCCCTCCCTCAACACAGTGAAGGTGGCGCCGAGCACCGGCACGGCGCGAGTTAACACGCGCAGTGGAGGGTGGGGGCATTTGTGTGCTCCCCCACATGTTTTTCGTAAATATTTCAAAAACAAAGCAACGCAGGGCGGGTTCTGTTGCGTGACATTAACGCTAAATCAATAGCAGATCGCATGACGCAACAAAATCAAAATCGGCTGACAAATTTTTGAGTTATATATATTTTTAGTCTAAGATGGCGAACAGAATCGCGGTCGGCAAATCGATATCTTCGGAACCAAAAGACGGATCGGGATAACGCAAATGCTATTGGATAGACAATATCAATGTTCATCCCAGGAAACAACTTTGACACATTCCTGGTGACCTGTGACGTCACATAGGTCAAACTCCAAACAAATGTGGCATTTGGACAGATTTGACCTTCGTGACCTCGTTTGACCTTGAAGATATTGACCGCAGGTCAAGAACATTTTACAAAATTTAAATAAACATAGCACCTCCCATCCTGTAGGTTTCATAATTATAACTCCCATATTTTTGGAGGCGCTAAAGTGCCCCCTTTCCCTCTCCACTGCGTGTTAGTGGCATATCCCTCTCCAGTGCGCGTGTTAAGAACTGTTTCCCTACTCAATGGAAAGACGAACGAGCGCAAAACACTTGCTCGTAATTATAGGGCATAATAAGAATATATAGATACCATCGCAAGGCACAGACACCGTGAAAGTACGTCGGGCACCGCAGCACAGCTCTTCTACACACTCACGGCGGGCACCACACCATCCCTCTTCTTTCACTGGCACAAGGTCGGCTCCTCCGACCGTCAGACGCCAGGTGTCCAGTGCGCATGCGCCAACAGCAGAGGCCGTGTATATAAGGTGAGCGTCTGCGGCAGAAGTCAGAGTCAAACAGTTTCAACACCTCTCCTCACCTCCCTCCTCTGACGTCATGGCGATGAAACTGGTAAGTACTCGGATTTTGTTTTACATAATTTCTTCGTAACTTTGCTGATGTCACAAATATTGTCTACATTAAAACGGCACTAATTTTAAAAATATGTCATTTATTGAATCATTGGCGTATAAATCCACTGAATGTCATGTAAATGAAAAAGATAAATGAAATAATATGTCATTAAAAGAAAGGAGCCATATTTCACGCTTCTTCAAGTGACAATATTTTTCGTCCGTGCACGTGCTGTTGTTGACACAGTGTGCTCTGTTGTCCTCAGATCAGTATGTTGGCCTGTGTGGCTGTGGCCACGGCCAACCATCCGCCCCCGTATGGACATCCGGCTCCGCAATATGTGAGTACCATATAGTATATTATACCATATAATATATAGTATCCATATAACTATCATCAGGTGAGTCTTTAACATTAGGTAATATGTACCTAACTAAGTGGTTTTTCGGCTGTACGATTTGTTCTTTAGCTCATCATAATATATGTAGTATTACATACTGCTATTATGCTTATACTCATTCCACATTTGCAGACACATTGTCAAGTAGAGGAAACTTGAAAAGGCAAATGTATTACTTTGTATATATATTTTAGACCTAAAGGTAGCGAGCTTTCACTCCCAAAGTATGACCAAAACAGGAAGTACGTTTTTATCGTATACTAGATTTTATGAAAACTCTTTACCACTTTTGGACTTCACGAGGGACAAACACTGTGACCAAATTGTTTGGATAATATATGCTAATGATGTTTGTGTTCATCTTTATTAGGGCGGTTACCAGCAGCACTACTGCGACCCGACAGCGGCGCCGGCCTGCGCCGCCAACTCGACGCTCACCTATTGCCTCGAGGACGCCGAATACCCGTCATATGAGATTAAGGGGGCCATCTCGCAGGAACACCTGTTCGCCAAGAAGTACGCCGACATCGGCACCCAGTCGGCCGACGACCTGGTTGACGGCCTGACCGCCGAACAGGAGGCGGCGTTCGACTACGCCTACTACACGGGCTCGTCCAAGGGCGACAGTCCGTACGACGTGACGCACTGGGCTGGCCCCGCCAGCTACATCTGCCCCAGCGACGTGGCCTACGCGCAGCCGCGCCGCGCCCAGAACGTGGCCGGCGAGTGGCGCGTCATCGTCAACGACGTGCACTACTATACGCAGACGGCGCGTCTCGAGACGTGCCTGCACCCGGACGCCGCGTGCCGCGCGCCTGGCGCCCTGCTACCAGAGCAAGTGCACCCAGAAGTTCATCTACCACCGCATGCTCTCGTTCGACCCTTGCGACGCGTACAAGGGCCTCTTCATCGACATCTACCGGCTGCCGTCCGCCTGTAGCTGCCACGTTCCTACCCTCTGATTGGCTCACGTCACCCGTGACGTCACTGAACCAAAGATAGACCACCACGGCGAGCGAGCACACCGGCTTGTGCAGCGCCCGGGCCGGCTGAAAACTACTCCCCCCAGAGACTGCCGCCGCGCCGCCCGCCGAGATATCGAGGCTGCTGTGTTGTGTGCGTGTGTGCTGGCTCTCCGGCTGAGTGTCGCAACTCTGTCTCTCCCTGTCCCTCTCCTATGCTGAGAAAACAAAAACACAATACAAACAGCATAACAGATTACGACATTGTTTTCATAGGAAACAGGGTATAGCAGGAAGCACCTGAGGAAAACCTCGTTTCCATGATTGGGAAAGAATTTCGCATATATTAAATACCTTCTGACATGAAATACTGACTGTTGATGCACGCTGTTGGCAGCACCATGCGAAATATTATACCGGTCACATGTCAAAAGCAGGATATTTGAAAGCCACATTTCTTCATTTTATCAAACTCAGAGAAAAATAGGAATTCCCATTATCACTGATTTTATATGTTGTCATTATCAAAATACTTCACCCTCGCCCTACGGGGGGGGGGGGCTGCAGGCATCCTATGATGTTTTCATAAATAACTATTTACACATGCATGGCATCTTTCTGATATTTTGAGTAGTTTAGTTTACAACAATTATACGTATGCTGGAATATTTTTTGATGACGTCATGTAGTAAAAAAACGAGAAATATTGGAAAAATCATAGAAAACTGTGTTGTAAAGCAAATTGCAACGAAAAGCTTTAAAGCTACAAAATGGCATTTTCTTTCAAATGGCAATTTGGGATTTAAAAAAAATGAACCCTAAAATGGGGATTTAAAAAAAAAATCATCACAAAATCAAAATTTTCAAAGCTGTTAAAAATGAATATGTGTGAGAGAACAAGTATGGACAATACCTAAACCAAATGTCAAATCAATATCTGGATTTTTGACTGGGTGATGGCTCCATAAGTGTAAGAAACTCATGACCTCATTTAAACAAACGTTCTTTGACTTTTTTTGATAAGCTACGAAACAAACTTTTTTTGACAAGCCTTTTATGTATTTCTGATCCAGACTGATCTAGGAACATGCCTTTTTATCTACCGAGGTCATTCACTTGACCTGGAAGGTCACTCGTTGATCTGAAACCTAAAAAATCGCATACTGTTACATTCCTTCTCATGACAGGGAACATACTGGTTCTTACCGCATTTATCTAAAGTTGCTTGTTTTGGAAGTAAAAAGGGAGGCCTGTCAGCCCCCCCCCCCCTCTCACCGCAGGGCGAAGGTGAAAAAAGCTTCCGTAGAACTAAGTTGTTGGTGCCGAACTCTAAAAAAAAATATTTCGAACTATAAAAAAACTATTTGCAAACTCCAAAAGCCTCTTTTGTCAGAGAACCTCGTTTTAAGGACAGGCTGATTGACAGTATCTGAGGCAAAGTACTTTATAGAGTTTAGTGCTTGTGCGAGGATATATTTGATATAATTAATAAACTAAAAACATATCTGATTGATTTTTTTCTCTTGGATAACATTGGATTTTCACATTTTCGAGGAAAAGGTCATGTTTTTTTAGTTTATTAATTGTATCTGAGGCAATGTCAATTGGCATCATCCCAGATTGCTGTCTGTGGTGGATATGACAATTTCAGAACGAGGCCTGTTGATGAGCTCGTGGAATTTGTTCAACATGGCACAGGACACGGTATGCCGAATTTCTGATTGTGTTACTGTTAATACGACAGCCTGGTGGTCTTGTGGCGTAAATTGTTTCATTAACGTTTAGTAACGTTTAACTCTATTAGTGGCAGGCTCCTGGCTACTGCTATTAGTGGCAAGG
>JAXIVJ010004254.1:0-84857 GCA_036785665.1 Chirona hameri | reverse complement strand
ACGCACCAAAGGAAAGGCAATTACATTTTCTTGAAAATGTGGCTATCAGATTTGTGAAATTGTGCGTTTTTGCCCCCAAATAATATACAACCAATTTGGGGGAAGTTCCACAATATACAATTTTTGCAAAAGTATTAAAATAACGGAATACATATTTGAGGACCAAGCGTAGAAAACACCCAAGTCTAATTTCAAACAAATTAGTCATATATGCCCGTGGGCGTGGCGTGGGCCCCTACCACCCGATCACGTACTTCCATTTTTCAACAGCAGAATTGAGTGGCGAATGTTTAACGTGCTCGAAGTTGGAACACGGTCCGCCGGCGCCCAGCTCCTGATTTCATCTTCTGACCTGTTTGCGGCCGCTGCCACCGACCGCAGGTCATCCGGTCAGGAGCGAATATCGAGCGTAGAAGCGACTCGAACCCACCTTGCCAGGGTGGACGAATTTCTTGCTCGACGGTTTACCAACTGAGCTGCGTGAGCGTTGATGAAGTGTGAGGTCACCAACAATAACTTATCCCCATTTCTAAAGTAGAAATAATTTTACGGCTGGCCAGTGGCGGATCTACGTAAGGGAAAATCAGGCAATTGCCCCCCAAAACAAAACAAAAATCGGTAGGCAAACGTATGTTTTTGCCCCCCCCCCCCCTTCACCCCCAACCGTTCTGGGAGGTTGTGATTTTTGTTCCGGGAAGTCATCATATACCTCCCCAGCCGGTCAACGACTTTTTCGTGCTGGCGACCCGACGCCACCCCCCCCACGGTCAACAACTTTTCGCTGACGAAACGGAGAGAAATTTCCCCTCCCCAAAACAAAGCTTGAAACCTAGATCCGCCACTGAGGCTTCCCCCCACTTTTCAAAACGTTCTTACGCCTATGCCGGTGGTGCACCTGGGCCCCAAGGAGGGGGGGGGGGGGGGGGCATGACCCCTGTGATCCCCCTGGATCCGTCACTGCCCCCTGTGCAAGTCTTTGCAGGTTTCAACTATTCTTGTCTTGGCGGGCCTTTTGCTATACGAGATTTTCCTCAGCAAAAGAAAAGATTTTCGCGAGAGAAAACAAAATGGCCGAAAAGTGAGGGAGTTATGACCCCCTGCCCCCGTGTTCTTACGATTATGGGCATAACCCTGGCGTATCATACCATTACCAGATTCGTTTTTTTTATCGTCTATTTCGGCTCCATCCTCGACCACTCCGAAGCTTTTCAAAAACCATAGTAAGGGATATAATCGACTGGCTGGTAGGGTGAGATCGACTGGCGGGATGTGCACCAGGGTGGGACAAAGCAGCGCTTGTTTATTTTCCCAAATTTCGCGTGGATTCGCATATTATTTGTTTGCTGAATAACATGGGAACATGAATGTGGTTTCACAACCATTTTCCAGCGAACTGCATCTTTACGGGAAGACATACATACCTATCATACTACAAATCTCAAAATGAACATAACAAATTGGAAGGTAACGTTCATTTTGGTCCCGTCAGCATTGGGCTCGAACCCACCACACTGGCGGTGGCATCCTAATACGACGCCAAACCAACTGATCCAGCCAGCCGCCTGATCCTAATGTAACTGATCCAGCCAGCCGCCTGATCCCAGTGTAACTGATCCAGCCAGCCCCCTGATCCTAGTGTAACTGATCCAGCCAGCCGCCTGATCCTAGTGTAACTGATCCAGCCAGCCGCCTGATCCTAGTGTAACTGATCCAGCCAGCCGCCTGATCCTAGTGTAACTGATCCAGCCAGCCGCCTGATCCTAGTGTAACTGATCCAGCCAGCCACCTGATCCTAGTGTAACTGATCCAGCCAGCCACCTGATCCTAGTGTAACTGATCCAGCCAGCCGCCTGATCCTAGTGTAACTGATCCAGCCAGCCGCCTGATCCTAGTGTAACCTAGACAGCCAGCCGCCTGATCCTAGTGTAACTGATCCAGCCAGCCGCCTGATCCTAGTGTAACCTAGACAGCCAGCCGCCTGATCCTAGTGTAACTGATCCAGACAGCCGCCTGATCCTAGTGTAACTGATCCAGCCAGCCGCCTGATCCTAGTGTAACTGATCCAGCCAGCCGCCTGATCCTAGTGTAACTGATCCAGCCAGCCGCCTGATCCTGGTGTAACTGATCCAGCCAGCCGCCTGATCCTAGTGTAACTGATCCAGCCAGCCGCTTGATCCTAGTGTAACTGATCCAGCCAGCCGCCTGATCCTAGTGTAACTGATCCAGCCAGCCACCTGATCCTAGTGTAACTGATCCAGCCAGCCACCTGATCCTAGTGTAACTGATCCAGCCAGCCACCTGATCCTAGTGTAACTGATCCAGACAGCCGCCTGATCCTAGTGTAACTGATCCAGCCAACCGCCTGATCCTAGTGTAACTGATCCAGCCAGCCGCCTGATCCTAGTGTAACCTAGACAGCAGTTCCCATGGTTATCACTACCTCGACTCACTCTTCAGACACCTGGCTGACCTGTCACGTGACTGGTCAGACTGGGTCGGAGCCACTTGGTTGACCTGTCACGTGACTGGGTCGGAGCCACCTGGCTGACCTGTCACGTAACTAGGTCGGAGCCAACTGGCTGACCTGTCACGTGACTGGTCAGACTGGGTCGGAGCCACTTGGTTGACCTGTCGCGTGACTGGGTCGGAGCCACCTGGCTGACCTGTCACGTGTCAGACTGGGTCGGTCAATCAGTGTCACGTGACAGGTCAGACTGGGTCGGGGCCGGGGCGGCCAGCTTTTTTTTTACAGCCAGCGCTGAGTGCGTGTGGACTCAGAAATGGCCCTTCCAGTAAATGGATGGCGAGTTGGTGATTGTTTCAGTTCTTACTGTATTATATGCCTACCGAAGGAACCTCCTCCCTGCGGAAAAATAAGGAAACAGGAGCGGTAAATAGCATTCACTATGCGTATAAACATCTTCACAGGGCGCCTCATTTTTAAGGTATCGGAATGCAGACTTGGGTTATCTCCCAAAACTATCCACGGGTTAACGGTTGCCTCTTTAATAATGGATTTTTATGTGAGATGGCAGTTAAAGGACATGGTCCTGTCTTGGGGAGATGGTCCTGGCCTGTTCCCACTATTAGCTCTTCGGTCCAGCAAATTGTGCACCGCTGGAGCAGCTTCCGGGTGCCGATCTCCTCGTCTTTGCGGTCGCGTCGCCTTTTTCGGAACTCGGCAAACTAGCTAAACATGTAGCCTGTTTGAAACTTAAAAGTGAATATTTTATGAAGGGAATGGGCCCTGGTTCCAGCAATTACCGCCAAGGAAAGCCTCTGCCAGACACTTAATGAAATTATTTTTCCCATTTTCCAAATTTGTATAAGCAATTGCGAAACTTGTGTCATGCCGCGAAGCGGCGCGAAATATTCCAGTTTTTGACAGCTGGATTTAGCTGGATTTTGACTGCACTGCAAAGGCAATTTGTACGATAAATTGTTAATTTTACCCGCAAAAAGCGTGTGTGTGTGTGTGTGTGTGTGTGGGGGGGGGGGGGGGGGGGGGGTCGACCCTCCCTCGCCTTCTAAAAGTAGGGGGGAGTTTGCCGAGACCTCCCCCCCGACCCTCCCATCGGCGACGCCCCTGGCTGCCAAATATTGCAGCACACACTCTCCCGATGAGAGGAAAATTGTTAAATTGTTTCGTACTACCATTACCCCCGCCCCCCGAATTCAATTTTGTTTTGGGAAAAATGCCCTCGTGACCTTTGGTGACCTCTAGGGCCTAAACTATTGACTTGAGCTTAAACTTGTGGACACCTACGGCGATTTCATTTTTCATAAGCTTTCGGTTGCTTTTTCCGTTTGTTCCTAGCTATCATAAGCTCCAGAGATATTTGGGGGTTTCTGGAGCAAAGTCTTATACTTGGAAAATTTGACCTTTCATGACCTCTGGTAACCTCGATATTGAGCTAAGCAAAATCATACCCGAAGTAATCGGGAATGGCCTTGTCAAGGGCTTTCAAACATTGTTTTTCTTCTCGTCTTTATAGCCCTTTTAGCTTTCGAGTTAGAGGGGGGGGGGGGGGGGGGGGGGGGTCATTTTGACCCCCCACCAGGGCGAAGTTGTTTCAGAGGCACACCGGGATTTGGCTTAGCTCAATATTGAGGTTACCAAAAGTAAGTAAAGGTCAAAAGGACTCGACGAGACAAACACATTTGCACGTCATTTGCACGTCTATATATTTATTATACAAGAGTTATTGGCAAAAAGTGCTGGTGACCTGAGATGACCTCAGTTGACTCTGCAGAGGTCACAGAGCAACAATTGCATCTGGGTCATCAATAATGAGCTAAAATAACATGTTTCTGGCAGAATTGGTCTGATCCAATGCATATTCTCTGAATAGAAAGCATTTGTATATTTCCCATTGACTTATACTGGAGAGGTCACGAAATTGACCTGACCTTGAGCCACTGATACAAACAAATCCGAAATAAATGAATTGTAGGTACTTGTGACCTTATGAAATCCTGCAAGTTTCAAAGCTCTCGGACAAACACTGTGACTTTGGCACGACCACAAACATGTTTTTGGAAGTAAGGTCACTTGACGTGACCTGGTGACCTGACCTGTGATGACCTGAAGTTAAAACTTCCACAAAATGTGGGTAATTGATGCCCAAATAGCTGTGCCATATTTAGCGGGGCTGCACTCCGCTGTTTTCTGGCTATTCGCGAAACACCTAAGAAGGGGTCAAAATGACTCCCCCACCAGGGCGAGGGCTATTGCTTGGACGACAAATAATGGCATTTATAGAAAACACCTATCCGCCATGTTTTGCACACTACCAGATGACACCCTGAGGTCAATTTTAAAAAGGGGAAACATGCCCTTTTGGCAAGGTCACGCAAGGTCACCCAAGGTCACCCGAAATAACAAGTTTGAGTTACACGAAAACATAAAAAAAAATTACCAGAATGTTTTCAGCTCAAGAGGAGTCGAATGCTATATAGGTTTGTTAAATTTAAACAACCCACATTGGTCTAAAAAAACAAAAATGAGTTTGTCTGACCTGGTAAAATGCCGCAGGCTATATCTCCATAGACGTTGGTCGGAGTGAGCTGAACATTGCACAGGCGTGTTCTGGGCCCCCAATTACCCCCTGAACAAAGTTGGATCAAAATCTGAGAAGTAGGGTGTTAATTTTCCACTTTGGCGTGTCCATGTGTCGTGGGGTACTGATAAAAATAAATCCGAGATAAATTAATTGTAGGTACTTATGACCTTATGAAATCCTGCCAGTTTCAAAGCTCTCGGACAAACACTGACATTTTTTCCCCTCCTTAAAATTGACCCTCAGGATGTCATCATGTCATAATGTGCAAAAAATGGCACACTATGGTCCTTTCTCCAGAGGTGGAAAGGACATTGAAGTAGAAGAGACTTACCATTTTTGTTGAGCATCTCTAAAATGTTTTGTTTTACTTGTACAAAAGAAAGACAAAAGACTTGACTGCTTACGTTTCATCTTTCACAATAGGACCTGCAATATTGGTCTGGAAAATGATAGAGAACTGTCAAATTTGGTTGACTGGACAGCTCAGTGTGGGCACAAATTGAAATACAAACAAAACATATTCTAATAGATATCTACAATTGGATTAATATAGGTGGGATGTCACTGGAGTCAACACAAAAATAAAATTAACACTTCTTATTCTCAGATTGAATGAATCACTATTAGTTAACCTAAAACACATAGAAACTTATAAATTTCCATTCAGCATCAGCCTCGTAACATGATGATTGCATATTACTGTAATGAGTTAATTGACATCCCTGCTCAGCATGGGCGTAGGAACGTAGGAACGGGGGGGGGGGGGGGGCGAAATCCGCCCACCCCTCCGGTTTTTCGAGAAATAGCGCCAAAACGGCGGGCGCAGCGCCGCCTTTTTTGCACACCTGTTTAGAAATGAACTTCCCACATTATGTACAATTCTTGGCCTCGGGTCATCTCAGGTCAGGTCACTAGATCAGGTCACGTGATGACCTCAACTCTAAAACGTTTGCAGTAGTACCACAGCCACAGTTCTACGCCGATCAGTTTCAATCTTGCAGGATTTAATAAGGTCATAGATACCAACAATTTGTTTATCTCGGATTTCTAATATCGGTGACCTAAGGTCAGGTCAATTTCGAGACCGCCAACACTGTTTTGTCAATAACTATCGACATAATGAAGGTAAAGAAGAGAAAATGGTACTAATATGTTTGTCTCGTCAAGACACGTCTCCCAATATGCAACATGACCAACTTGGGTCACCACTTGACCTTGACCTGAGGTCAAATTTCTTAGTTGACTTAACCCGGTCATTGCGAATATGATTCCAAGCGCTTTGACAAGACAAATGCGATGGCGCAAACACTATTGCTTTATCTTTATTAGATATAAAGTTATTTGCGAAAAACAGTTTTGAAGAGATACAAAATCACCTTTTTGACATTTGATGACCTCTGGAGCCTAAACTATTGACCTGAGCTCGATTCTGAGAGCACTTATCTGGATTGTATTTTCAAGGGATTTAGATTGATGTTTTCCGTTTGCTGCTAACTATCATAGTTCCTGAGATATTTTGGGGTGTTCGAAGCGAAGTCTTGAAAACTTGAAAATCTGACCCTTGATGACCTCCGGTGACCTCAATATTGACCTGAGGAAAAAATGAACGTAATATTTTCGAAAGAGATTGTCTCGAGCTATCTACCGGAGTTTTCCGCTTGTCGCTACGTTGCGTGATTTTTTAGATCATAGGGGGGGGGGGGCGAAATCCGCCCCCCCCCCTCCAGGGCTTGTAATTATCCGAGGCCCTCCATGGCGCGTGTTAAAGGGCATGGTAATGGAAAGTTTACGAGTTATGGAGATATAAAGGTTAAGTTCTGCTGGCTGTCAACAATTATGTGTTCCTGGTATACATATGCTCAGTTTGCGTCAGCAGTCTTCATGTTCAATGGCTGGTTTTCCACCGGGTAAACATGATACTCTTCAGTCAGTTTTGGACGGTGGTAGTAGCGTAGCAAAGGTCAAAAGTCCCGTCGCTCAAACATTCACGATTCATGTCCGTGACCTTTTGTAGGCCATCAAATGCCTACGAAACATTCGCCCCAAAAACCTTACTGTTATCACTTTCGTCGGGAAATGTACGATGTTGGATGATAATGCTGTTGAAGCCGTACTTGGTCATAATGATGATGTTGGGATGTGCAGAGCAGGGGCGGCGGATTGCGGGAGGCAGGGTACCTAAAAGCCCCCAGTCGAAAATCCTGGGGGGCAAAAGGGTCATTTTGCCCCCCCCCCCAGATTTTAGCCGGCTCATTGACCCCTTTTCCATGGGCAGGTGGATTACAGAAAGATATTAGATCAGGCTCAGCGGCGTGGCCGTGATCCGGATCACGCGGCATGTTTCCTTGGCTAATCCGCTACTGAGCGGCTCAGACGCTCGCAGCAAAATAAGGGATCAGCGTGGATTTGTGCGCCGGGCACTGGTCCGCCACCAGGGGTGTTTGTATAGAACACAGGGCGGAGGGGCCGTTGCGGCGGGCACGCTGGCCCGCAGGCCCGAGCTATTGTTCAGGATGGGTGGAAAGGTTTGGGGTCGCTGGGGGGAGTGGGACTGTTTTTCCCCTGATCCCGATCAAGCCCGCTCATCTCAAACGGTACCGGGATTAGAGAAGGGATTACCGCTCAGCCTGGGGAAGGGATTACGGTACCGGGATTAGAGAAGGGATTACCGCTCGGCCTGGGGAAGGGATTACGGTACCGGGATTAGAGAAGGGATTACCGCTCGGCCTGGGGAAGGGATTAGAGACTGGATTACCGCTCGGCCTGGGGGAGGGATTAGAGACGGGATTACCGCTCGGCCTGGGGGAGGGATTAGAGACGGGATTACCGCTCGGCCAGGGGAAGGGATTAGAGACGGGATTACCGCTCGGCCTGGGGAAGGGATTAGAGACGGGATTACCGCTCGGCCAGGGGAAGGGATTAGAGACGGGATTACCGCTCGGCCTGGGGGAGGGATTAGAGACGGGATTACCGCTCGGCCTGGGGGAGGGATTAGAGACGGGATTACCGCTCGGCCTGGGGAAGGGATTAGAGACGGGATTACCGCTCGGCCAGGGGAAGGGATTAGAGACGGGATTACCGCTCGGCCTGGGGGAGGGATTAGAGACTGGATTACCGCTCGGCCTGGGGGAGGGATTAGAGACGGGATTACCGCTCGGCCTGGGGGAGGGATTAGAGACGGGATTACCGCTCGGCCTGGGGGAGGGATTAGAGACGGGATTACCGCTCGGCCTGGGGGAGGGATTAGAGACGGGATTACCGCTCGGCCTGGGGGAGGGATTAGAGACGGGATTACCGCTCGGCCTGGGGAAGGGATTAGAGACGGGATTACCGCTCGGCCTGGGGGAGGGATTAGAGACGGGATTACCGCTCGGCCTGGGGAAGGGATTAGAGACGGGATTACCGCTCGGCCTGGGGGAGGGATTAGAGACGGGATTACCGCTCGGCCTGGGGGAGGGATTAGAGACGGGATTACCGCTCGGCCTGGGGGAGGGATTAGAGACGGGATTACCGCTCGGCCTGGGGGAGGGATTAGAGACGGGATTACCGCTCGGCCTGGGGGAGGGATTAGAGACGGGATTACCGCTCGGCCTGGGGAAGGGATTAGAGACGGGATTACCGCTCTGCCTGGGGAAGGGATTACCGCTCTGCCTGGGGAAGGGATTACCGCTCGGCCTGGGTAAGGGATTACCGCTCTGCCTGGGGAAGGGATTACCGCTCTGCCTGGGGAAGGGATTACCGCTCTGCCTGGGGAAGGGATTACCGCTCGGCCTGGAGAAGGGATTACCGCTCTGCCTGGGGAAGGGATTACCGCTCGGCCTGGGTAAGGGATTACCGCTCTGCCTGGGGAAGGGATTACCGCTCGGCCTGGGGAAGGGATTACCGCTCTGCCTGGGGAAGGGATTACCGCTCGGCCTGGGGAAGGGATTACCGCTCGGCCTGGGGAAGGGATTACCGCTCGGCCTGGGGAAGGGATTACCGCTCGGCCTGGGGGAGGGATTAGAGACGGGATTACCGCTCGGCCTGGGGAAGGGATTAGAGACGGGATTACCGCTCGGCCAGGGGAAGGGATTAGAGACAGGATTACCGCTCTGCCTGGGGAAGGGATTACCGCTCGGCCTGGGGAAGGGATTACCGCTCTGCCTGGGGAAGGGATTACCGCTCGGCCTGGAGAAGGGATTACCGCTCTGCCTGGGGAAGGGATTACCGCTCGGCCTGGGTAAGGGATTACCGCTCTGCCTGGGGAAGGGATTACCGCTCGGCCTGGGGAAGGGATTACCGCTCTGCCTGGGGAAGGGATTACCGCTCGGCCTGGGGAAGGGATTACCGCTCGGCCTGGGGAAGGGATTACCGCTCGGCCTGGGGAAGGGATTACCGCTCTGCCTGGGGAAGGGATTACCGCTCGGCCTGATGAAGGGATTACCGCTCGGCCTGGGGAAGGGATTACAGGAGTTTCCATGGGTCGCGTAATCGCGATCACAGCACTCATCGCGATCACATCACTCATCGCGATCACAGCACTCATCGCGATCACAGCACTCATCATGATCACATCACTCATCGCGATCACAGCACTCATCGAGATCACAGCACTCATCGCGATCACAGCACTCATCGCGATCAAGGAGGATTAGAGGTGCCCATGGAAACGGGGTCATTATCTCGCGTTTTCAGCTGTGTGACGTATTTGTACGATTTCGTCTTAACCAATCATAGACCTTATGCAATGATTTTCACGTGTGCTCTGGCGGTGAATAAACATCCATTTCTAATGATCAGTGAATCACTGTCCAGATGTGTGTCATTAATTTGTATAACTAGAGGCGATTATTGCTTGCTTTGCTTAGCGAAAATCGATATTGACCAGCGACAAGGTCTGCACTATGCAATGTCTGTCGCAAACAAAGCTGGAATTTCTGTCATCTACATGTCATCTACAGGTGTGACAGATTCGGGGGTGGGGGCAGGTGACCCCTGGCAAAAAGAAGAGGGTAAAACCATATTTTTGCTCCTTGATCTGGCGGGCCTTAGAATGGTAAAAGTAATGGCCGAATTTGTCGATGTAAAATGAAGTATTCGGCCAGCTTTGGGTAGTAGGTATCTATAAAATCACAGCGCAAAAAATAGCGCCTGCGGTCCAAAATAAAGAAGTGGGCACAATACTGAACACCCATATTGTAATATATGTATAGAAAATAGTACAATTTGCACATCTTTCTTATCCTCTCCGAAATCTTACACATCTTTCTTCTTTTTCATCACGGACTTGTATGTCGGCACACTTCTCTGCTCTACATCATATTTTTGTCGAATCAACTCGGCAAATTGCCCCACAGCCCCTGCCTTTCCACCCTAATCCCGCGGACCGCCGCAAGAGGGGCAGGGAGGGCAGCTGACCCCCTAGAGTGAGCTAGAGTTTTTGATAAATGTAATCCAAATGTTTTAATGGGATGGATTTCCGAGATCAGGACCCACGCTAAGCTAAGCTTGTTGCGCGTGCCCTGACCCCACCATCCGATCGCGCAATTCCAATCATTGGCAGAATTTAGTGGCCAAGTTTATCGTCCCAAAGACTGAGGACGGTCTCCCGGCTCGCTGGCTTGTGGGCAAATATATAATTTTGGTCTTCTATAAAATCATAAGATGGAGCCTTTCGGAAAACGAAAATGAATATACCAATCAGCGAGACAATAGGTAAGGGCCTATTAGGGATGGCAAAGGCGACATATGCCACTAAGGCCTAGGAAGAGCCTGAAAGAAAACCAGCCACTTTCATAATGGGATTTTTAACTGAGATAGCAGTTTGGAAGGCCATGTAGAAAAATCACTTACCTACAGCATACCATAGGCATAGAAACAGGAGGGGGGGGGGGGGGCATAGCCCCTCATTTTTCGCCATTTTTTCTTCTAAAATATTGTATTTTTTGTCTATCATTGAAAGAAATGGATACATGCCAACTTCAAGTTCAATCACTCGAGAGAGAAAAAAATCCGTTTTCATGAAGTTTTCTCCTAAGATCATTGTTTTCCACGTTCGGTGCAGGGAACGCGCGCGGGAGGAGGGGGATACTTGTATTGAATGCCCCTTCCAGATTCCTATGGGGGCATTTGACCCTGATGCCCCCTGGAGCCGGCAGTGCCAGCAATTACCGCTAAGGAGAGCCTCTGCCAGACACTTAGTGGAATTCATTCTCCCATTTTCCAAATTTGTATAAGCAATTGCGAAAGTTGTGTCATGCCGCGAAGCGGCGCGAAATTTTCCGGCTTTTGACTGTGGATAGCTGGATTTTGACGGCTGCAAAGACGGGACATACTTATATGCCCCCCCCCCCCAGATTCCTGTGCGGGGGGAGGCATTTGCCCCTTATGCCACCCCTGGATCCGCCAGTGGCGGTCAATAAGGACCCCTGTGCATATATATGCAATATTGAGTAGTAGTCGGCAGCGCACTAGAAAGAAAGCCATTATGGTGATGTTCCTATATCCGAACTTCAGCGTAGGATGCAGCAAGTATACATGCCTTACGTAAGCAGTGAATGACATTGATCATGATAGAGCTTCACAAACACCAGCCACGTTGCCAACCAGGAGATCATCACCTTTTCCCACAAAAATGGAGTTAGCACCTGCAGTCGATAGACGACTGACGAGGCCAAAATATATTGTAAATTCATCACATTTTACATATAACAATTCCTACCGAGATATATTTCAAGTCATAGTTGATAAGCGATCCACGCTTATAATCAGCAAGTACTCGGTAACGAATTCAGTAAATTAGCCTCCTTACGCATTGTTATTTATCATGAAGGTATGCAATATGTTTCCTGCACTCTATCTTTTGCGAATATGTGCCAAACTTTTATGAACAATCAACAATCATTTGAAAAAAGTCAATTGAAATCGGCATTTTAGTTTGGCCCCGGACGGCAACCTATTTAGTGTCGGCGATTTGTTTATAAGTGCCCATTCAATAACGTTGAACAGATTGACACAAAAACGCCAGGATGTTGCGCTTTCCAATAGTGGAGGGAAAATACCGATTATTTACCTGTCATTGACGGGGGGAGGAGGGGGGCGTTTAACGCCCCCTGATGAATTTTCGCAACAGCTGAAAAAACTAATAGCGCTATCAACGTGAAACTTCGGATACCTTCTTATAAATCATTGTTACGTGTTTTGTGCAAAAATTAAGAAATTTCGTCGATTTTTTTCTCTCGAGTTATAGCGAATTTAGTGACGTCACTACACACGAGTTTTACACAAAAATCAGCTAAACTTTGCCAGGCCGTACAAATGCCACATTTGAAGCAAAATGCAATCGAAAAACGCCAAAAGTTAGAAAATTGCAACGGCTACAAACTATTCATCTCGGATTTTTGAAAATGTTAGTTTTTGACCCCAAAATCTTTTTTTTTTGTGTGAAAATTATCACAAAATCAAAATTTTCTGAAATATTCAAAACACCGGAAGATATGTCAGAGAACCATACCTAGGCAACTACCATACCAAATTACAAACTGATATCTCTATTTTTGACTGACTTATGACATCTAAAATATGGGTAACTCATGACGTCATGTTGCGAAATTGCGTTTTTTTGCGTTTATGTACTATATACAGAAAAATAAATGCCATCACTGTATTTCTGAGACATAACTGGTCTAGTAACATGCCTTTTTGTTTAGATTTATCAATTACAAATTTTGACCTTCGGTGACCTGAACTTGACCTGCAATTGACATTTACTTCACGTAAATAAAGTCAGGTGGTAAAATGACTATCACTATCAAATTATACGTGTAAAAAAACTCATAAAACATGTGTTGCATGACTTTCGTAGATATTTTCAGCATAGTGACCTTTTGTGACTTGACCTTGACCTTGACCTTGGCCAACAATCTCACTTTAGCCTATGCGAGATATGTATCATACCTTTGGCAGCGCTTCGGGTGAAACTGGTCGCAATCGAAGGCTTTGGATGGAAAGTATGGCCCATAAACTCAAATACGCCGATTTTGACCTTTGACCTGATCGTGACCTAACATTTAACCTCACTCTGACATGTTCAGCGTGCGTTAGATTCTTCTCATTGATATCTTTTCATTGCCGCCTTGCGCGTCTCGCTGTGATCATTGGTTCGGAATATAACTAGGGGGCGTCTTTTTTGGCCGAGGGACCCCTTGAGTTTCTTTGGCCCATCTGAAAATATATTTCGTCGCCACTGGGCACGGCCCAGTGTGTCCCCCTTGTGTGCGCCTCTGGTATGAGGTGCACTTCGTGTCTTATTTTATATATTGATATGTTGTCTCCTTAGAGCTTCGACCCGTTACACATTTTCGCGATAACATGGCTTTCTATATTTTCGCGATAGACCCCTTCTGATAAAAAAAAACTGTCACTTTTGATTTGTAAAAAATACATCCGGATTTTTGTTCTTTTTATAAATACAAAAATACAACCGGACAGGGACCCCACCGGGCCCCTGTCCGCCTCATAGGGGCTCGCATTTACGGTGGGCACGTAAATGCGAGCGCGTATACGGTGAGCGTAAATACGGTGGGCACGTGTGCCAAACAGGACTTCAAAATGGGTATTTCGTTTTGTTTTTGTTTTTGACCCCCCCCCAAAAAAAATCCCACAAAATGTGCCAATAAAAAAATACAACCAAACAGGGGCCTCACGAGGCCGACTCAGAGAGGCCCGATGGTGCAGCCTCAGAGGGGCCCCGCATTTCGTAAGGGGGGAGGGGAGGGGGCACGGGCCCGTGTGCCCCCCCCCCCTTACGAAATGCGGGGTGTGCATTTCGTAAGTGTGCATTTCGTAAATGTGTAACGGGCGGGGTGTGAGTGTGCGCCTCTTCCGGTGCCCCTCTCCGCATAATCTAAGCAAGCCTCGCCATAATGCCCACCCAGTCCAACATCCTTACGGGAGGCCCTGGTTGCAATTACATTTGCAGAGTCTGCAAGCTTCCAGAATTGTTTAAACTCTGCTTCCTGACAATGATAAACACTGGCTGATCAGCGGGATGGTGGCTGACCAGAACATTGAAGACGCAAATTGTGCATTTTCTGAAGCCCGCCGAATGTATCCACTAATATCGTAGCATAGTTCACAAATGAACTATGCAACGGCTAATTCGTTTTTATTTCATTCACTCAGTTCATCAACATTTGTATTATTTTTATAAATATAAACATTGGCAAGCATTGGCAATATACTTAATAAATATTGTCGTTTTCCAATTTTCTTTCGGCAAAAAAGCTTCACGATGTCTTTGTCACTCTGGGAGGACAAATCTATCCTGACTGATGTACATCCTGACTCGTCTCAAATACCAACGAACTGCTGGATTTCAGACCTCGCAATGCGGCAGCTCTACTGGTCGGCACTATCGGCAGCTCTACTGGACGGAACTGCAGTCCTAGCGATATTATGCAATGTGCTGCGAGACATGTTTATAACGGCGGTCATTTGTAGGGCCGCGTGACATTTACCGCCAGACAGTGCTGCGGGTCTGACCGGACGAATTCTGATCCGGAGCCGAACCACTCGTCAGCATTATGGTGAGATTTGTGCCGATTAGCCGGTTTGTTCTTTCAAAGAATAATGACCGTAGTTGACCAGAGCAGCAGGCTACTGTTTGGCATGTGTGCGTGTGCGTGTGCATGTGCGTGTGCGTGTGCGTGTCAGTGGCGGCGGAAGGTATTTTCGAATGGGCGGGGGCAAAGAAACCCAGGGCGCCCCCCCCCCCAAAAAAAAATGCGCGAAATAAAAACAAATACTCGCATTTAGGCCATACCAGTACCAGTAAAACGGCTTTTTGAACGATGACCGAGCGGGCGCGCTCTGGTAAAGCTAAAACAGGTTTGGATATGAAACGGTACGGGAGCACACGTGCGCATTGACTGTATCCCAATAATAAGTAACACATTCAATAGTTTTACCGTGGTTATATCCTAGTACGCATAGTTTTAGGAACGTTCAGCTGAATGGAGATGACGCTTCCCTGGGACAAACTACATAAAAACAATTACATTATTAAAGTGAAATGTCACCCTTTGACTTATTTATCTGCATTTTTCTGTGACACATGTATGGTTTCAAATTGTTCGTGCCTCAATTTGAAAGTGAAATAACAACATTTTCTACTTCAATAATTAAATTATGGGAAATTAAAAAAAAATGTACTAATATATGGTGACGAACAGTATAATCCATCACCATCTCTGGTTTGAATGTTACTTGTTAACCAGTCATAGGGCCAGCAATGAAGTAAGTGCTCCAAGAAGCGTGAAAACGTCCCTGATTGGTCAATGAAACAAATCGCATACATTAAATACGTCACCGTCCTTGGCCAAGTTCATCCGCGGAATGCATCACAGTTTTCTTAAACGTTTATTGATTGATTATGGATAAACGGTTTAGATAAATGTTTCATGTGTGCAGTGTAATATATTAAATACCTGTTTGTTGAAAATTGATGAAAACAATGTATATGTTTTTTTAATAAGTCTAATTATCTAAAGATCCGCCAGAGTTTCAATCGACCTTGCTTCTACCTCACGATTTACAAGTTCGCTAAATTATGGTCTGTTGAAGTATATGCTTTTGTGTATCAAATATAAACATTTGGCGTATTGCTTCATCCAAATTAGCATGTGTTTTCGTGAACGGATACTATTTCCTTTCAAATCCATGTAAGATGAGGCCTTGAAACACAGGCGGCAAAAGCGCCCCTCGGGCGGCCAGAGCACCCCTCTCAGACGGACAGAGTGCCCCTCTCAGGTGGCCAGAGCGCTCCTTTCAGGCGGCCAGAACACCCCCTCTCAGGCGGCCAGAACGCCCCTCTCCGGCTGCCAGAGTGCCCCCCCCCCAGGCTGCCAGAGCGCCACCCTCTCAGACGGCCAGAGCGGCCCCTCTCAGGCAGCCAGAGGGCCCGCTCTCAGGCGGCCAGAGCGCCCACTCTCAGGCGGACAGAGCGCCCCCTCTCAGGTGGCCAGAGCGTCCCTTTTCAAGCAGCCAGAGTGCCTCCTCTCAGGCGGCCAGAGCGCCCCTCTCAGACGGCCAGAGTGGCCCCTCTCAGGCAGCCAGAGGGCCCTCTCTCAGGCGGCCAGAGCGCCCCCTCTCAGGCAGCCAGAGCGCCCCCTCTCAGGTGGACAGACCTCCCCTCTCAGGCGGCCAGGTCACCCCCTCTCAGGCGGCCAGAGCGCTCCCTCTCAGGCGGCCAGAGCGCCCTCTCTCAGGTAACCAGAGTGCCCCTCTCAGGCAGCCAGAGCGCCCTATCTCAGGCGGCCAGAGCGCCCCTCTCAGGCCAGCAGCCCCTGCCAAACACAAAGCGCCCCTCGGCTGAGTTTGGGGGGCAACTGCCCCCCTGCCCCCTGTTCCGCCGCCACTGGTGCGTGTGTGCGTGTGTGCGTGTGTGCGTGTGTGCGTGTGTGCGTGCGTGCGTGCGTGCGTGCGTGCGTGCATGCGTGCGTGCGTGCGTGCGTGCGTGCGTGCGTGCGCGTGTGTGCGTGTGTGCGTGTGTGCGTGTGTGCGTGTGTGCGTGCGTGCGTGCGTGCGTGCGTGCGTGCATGCGTGCGTGCGTGCGTGCGTGCGTGCGTGCGTGCGTGCGTGTGTGCGTGCGTGCGTGTGTGTGTGCGTGCGTGTGTGTGTGCGTGTGTGCGTGTGTGCGTGTGTGCGTGTGTGCGTGTGTGCGTGTGTGCGTGGATGCGTGTGTGTGTGTGTGTGTGTGTGTGTGTGTGTGTGTGTGTGTGTGTGTGTGTGTGTGTGTGTGTGTGTGTGTGTGTGTGTGTGTGTGTGTGTGTGTGTGTGTGTGTGTGTGTGTGTGTGTGTGTGTGTGTGTGTGTGTGTGTGTGTGTGTGTGTGTGTGTGTGTGTGTGTGTGTGTGTGTGTGTGTGTGTGTGTGTGTGTGTGTGTGTGTGTGTGTGTGTGTGTGTGTGTGTGTGTGTGTGTGTGTGTGTGTGTGTGTGTGTGTGTGTGTGTGTGTGTGTGTGTGTGTGTGTGTGTGTGTGTGTGTGTGTGTGTGTGTGTGTGTGTGTGTGTGTGTGTGTGTGTGTGTGTGTGTGTGTGTGTGTGTGTGTGTGTGTGTGTGTGTGTGTGTGTGTGTGTGTGTGTGTGTGTGTGTGTGTGTGTGTGTGTGTGTGTGTGTGTGTGTGTGTGTGTGTGTGTGTGTGTGTGTGTGTGTGTGTGTGTGTGTGTGTGTGTGTGTGTGTGTGTGTGTGTGTGTGTGTGTGTGTGTGTGTGTGTGTGTGTGTGTGTGTGTGTGTGTGTGTGTGTGTGTGTGTGTGTGTGTGTGTGTGTGTGTGTGTGTGTGTGTGTGTGTGTGTGTGTGTGTGTGTGTGTGTGTGTGTGTGTGTGTGTGTGTGTGTGTGTGTGTGTGTGTGTGTGTGTGTGTGTGTGTGTGTGTGTGTGTGTGTGTGTGTGTGTGTGTGTGTGTGTGTGTGTGTGTGTGTGTGTGTGTGTGTGTGTGTGTGTGTGTGTGTGTGTGTGTGTGTGTGTGTGTGTGTGTGTGTGTGTGTGTGTGTGTGTGTGTGTGTGTGTGTGTGTGTGTGTGTGTGTGTGTGTGTGTGTGTGTGTGTGTGTGTGTGTGTGTGTGTGTGTGTGTGTGTGTGTGTGTGTGTGTGTGTGTGTGTGTGTGTGTGTGTGTGTGTGTGTGTGTGTGTGTGTGTGTGTGTGTGTGTGTGTGTGTGTGTGTGTGTGTGTGTGTGTGTGTGTGTGTGTGTGTGTGTGTGTGTGTGTGTGTGTGTGTGTGTGTGTGTGTGTGTGTGTGTGTGTGTGTGTGTGTGTGTGTGTGTGTGTGTGTGTGTGTGTGTGTGTGTGTGTGTGTGTGTGTGTGTGTGTGTGTGTGTGTGTGTGTGTGTGTGTGTGTGTGTGTGTGTGTGTGTGTGTGTGTGTGTGTGTGTGTGTGTGTGTGTGTGTGTGTGTGTGTGTGTGTGTGTGTGTGTGTGTGTGTGTGTGTGTGTGTGTGTGTGTGTGTGTGTGTGTGTGTGTGTGTGTGTGTGTGTGTGTGTGTGTGTGTGTGTGTGTGTGTGTGTGTGTGTGTGTGTGTGTGTGTGTGTGTGTGTGTGTGTGTGTGTGTGTGTGTGTGTGTGTGTGTGTGTGTGTGTGTGTGTGTGGCGCAGACATAATAGGTATGAGAGCAATATAGTGTGATTGGTCACAGTGCCTTATTTACAAACTTGACCATCCTTCTCCTGGCAGCTGAGGGTATGGGCAGTCATGGATTTCATCATCGCTCGGCTGGAGTAGACCGAAACTCTGGTCATGTTTACAAACTAATAAGTTAACAAAAGTACAAAATAAAAAAGTTAAACACTTCTAATACATGTAGATAACATTTATATCGTTCCTTGTTCCTATCTAATTCAAAGCATATAATGCAAGGAATGTACCTTGTGTCACCAAAATTATTCCAATGGCTGACATATCCAAGTCTCCTCACTGTTCTCATGCTAACATTACGTTTTATAAGGAATAGTTTTTCTGCCTTAACAAAATGAAGTGCGATTACAAAATCCTTGACTCGCTAGTCGCTACTCTCACCCTCTTAGCGGAATAAGCCGCATACATAATTAAAGCACCATAATTTTTCGAACAATCTGAAATGTGTGACGTTGTGCAGAACTTGATTGACTCACCCAATGCGCTGCTGGCAGTGCGGCGGCCGGCGGGCTCTCACATTCATCTCCTTTCTGTCTCTCACATTCATCTCCTTTCCGTCTCTCACATTCATCTCCTTTCCGTCTCTCACATTCATCTCCTTTCCGTCTCTCGCATTCATCTCCTTTCCGTGTCTCACATTCATCTCCTTTCCGTCTCTCACATTCATCTCCTCTTCGTCTCTCACATTCATCTCCTTTCCGTCTCTCACATTCATCTCCTTTCCGTCTGTCACATTCATCTCCTTTCCGTCTCTCACATTCATCTCCTCTCTGTCTGCAGGCCACCCGGTGGAGTTGGAGCTGGTGTTGGTTGGTGCTGCTCTGGTGCTCGTCTCTGGGCGAAGGCCTACCGCTGCTTCACCCCTCAGCGGTGACGACTCAGTGGATCGACCTCAGCTACCCCCTGGATAACATCAGCCGCCATTGGCCCGGCTTTCTCGACTTCAACCTGACGACGGCATTCAATGGCACCACCAGCCGAGGCTTCTGGTGAGCCAGAGGGTTCGGTCAAACACGCTACAACTTCACTTGGCATGTTTTAAACGTCTATGGAAATTAATAATGATAATTTAACGTGATAATCTATGATAGCTGGAATAGACAATGTTAGCTTCACGTAACGGTGAGCCCAAGTTGAATAGAGATCTGGAGATGATATGTGGTTTGTTGAATGCATGCATGCTACCCAAAGAACACGATAACATGCTACCCAAATAATCTGTTGTTTTTAAGCTACCTGACGTGACTCTATTTGGTTGCTTTGGCATTCCTCATAATCCTGGTATATGTTCACTGTTCAGACATTGTTACTTTTGACGAGCTTCCATTTCTGTAAATATAATTAGCGAGATAATACGAGTTTTTAGAACTAAAAAATCGAGGCAAAACTGAACAACTCGAAATGCTGTTTGGTCCTCAAATACTACAACTGAAATACTTACCTCAACTTTTTGTAACATTCGTCGCCTATTTCAGGGCAGCAGCTCATAATTTTGTCTCCTCGGAGCACACGGGGACCCACATGGACGCCCCCATCCACGTGGGCAGAGACGGCACGTGGAGCATCGATGAGATCCCCATAGATCGCCTCGTGGCTCACGGTGAGATCCCCATAGATCGCCTCGTGGCTGACGGTAAGATCCCCATAGATCGCCTCGTGGCTCACGGTGAGATCCACATAGATCGCCTCGTGGCTCACGGTGAGATCCCCATAGATCGCCTCGTGGCTCACGGTGAGATCCCCATAGATCGCCTCGTGGCTTACGGTGAGATCCCCATAGATCGCCTCGTGGCTCACGGTGAGATCCACATAGATCGCCTCCTGGCTCACGGTAAGGAGGGCTCACACGCTGTCGTGACTGGAGGTGGGTACGTCAATGGGTAGAGGTGGAGACGATAAATGGTAGAGGTGGAGACGATAAAGGGTAGAGGTGGAGACGTCAAAGGGTAGAGGTGGAGTCGATAAATGGTAGAGGTGGAGATGTCAAAGGGCAGAGGTGGAGACGTCAAAGGGCAGAGGTGGAGACGTCAAAGGGTAGAGGTGGAGACGTCAAATGGTAGAGGTGGAGACGTCAAGGGGTAGAGGTGGAGACGTCAAGGGGTAGAGATGGAGACGTCAAAGGGTAGAGGTGGAAACGTCAAAGGGTAGAGGTGGAGACGTCAACGGGTAGAGGTGGAGACGTCAAAGGGTAGAGGTGGAGACGTCAAAGGGTAGAGGTGGAGACTTCAAAGGGTAGAGGTGGAGACGTCAAAGGGTAGAGGTGGAGGCGTCAAAGGGTAGAGGTGGAGACGATAAAGGGTAGAGTTGGAGACGTCAAAGAGTAGAGGTGGAGACGTCAAAGGGTAGAGGTGGAGACGTCAACGGGTAGAGGTGGAGACGTCAAAGGGTAGAGGTTGAGACGTCAAAGGGTAGAGGTGGAGACGTCAAAGGGTAGAGGTGGAGACGTCAAAGGGTAGAGGTGGAGACGATAAAGGGTAGAGGTGGAGACGTCAAAGGGTAGAGGTGGAGACGATAAAGGGTAGAATAGAAGACGTCACATGGTAGAGGAGGAAGCGATTCACGGTACGTAACGTACACAATTTGACTGTTAAAGTTTGCGCATGCGCAATTTCCCGGGAGAAAAAATAACTATATATAACTATAAAATAACTATAATACATAGGTCTCGATTTATATGCCTTTAGGGTGGCCCTAGCCCCCCACCAATGTTGAGTTCGGTCCCCCAAATGGTACCCTCGTCCCTCACTCCAATGTTTTTGGCCGCTGGCGAATCCAAGAGGGGCAAAGCGGCGAAGCCTCCCAAACCGCCTGAAATGGGCAACAAATTGACACGTTTCCTATTAAAAAAAGTCTACGCAGTTTTTACTAAGAAAAGTTATTTTAAATCACCTCTTCATGTATAAAGATGCAAACTCCGGTAATTTTAACATATTTGCAATGTTTGATTTTTAGGGCATTTTCCGAATAAATCGTTTTTTTATTGATTTTTTAATGATTTTTTTTAGGGATCAAAAACCGAACTTTAAAAACAATATTATCTATTTTGTAGCTCTTGCGATTTCCTATCTTCTGACGTTTTGTATTGCATTGTGCTAAAAATATGGACTTTGCACGATCTCTTAAAGTTTAGCTGATTTTTTCTTCGCCAAACTCGTATGCAGTGACGTCACTAAATTCGCTATAACTCGATTTTTTGCTCGACAAATTGCTTCATTTATGCTCAGAAGACGTAAAATTGGTGTAGGAGAAGGTACCCAAAGTTTCACGTTGATATCGCTATTGGTTTTTGAGCTATTGCGAAAATTCCTCAGGGGGAGATATCCCCCAGTCAATGGCAGGTTAACATTGTCGTTTAACTAAGCAAGGGCTCCAAGTAAGAACTCGGGCCTTCTGGCGGATGCAGACCGGCCAAAAACGTTGGTTTGAGGGGCCGTCTGACAGTAAGTAATTCCAAAACGCGTGAGATTTCGTCTGTTTTTGCATTATGAATTGATGGAAAATACTGTCCTTTATACAAGTTGCCTAGAATTTCTTTAAAATGTGTTAATTTACAGCCAATTTCGGTGGCTATGGTAAAGCCATGGCGCTGACAGTCTTCCCTTGGATCCGTCCCTGTCACTGGCGGATCTAGTGTTCGAGAATGGGGGGTGCTAAAATTTCGCTCCGCTTCATCAGCGAAAAGTTGTTACCGGGGGGGGGGGGAGGGGGGGGGGGGGGGGGGGAGTCGGGTCGTCCGCGCGAAAAGTCGTTGAGCGGGGGGGGGGGGGGGGGGGGGGTCCTCAAGGCGAAAGTCATTGACCGGAGGGGATTTTTTCGTCTTCCTAATTATCACTTCTTACAGCCAATGCAGGAACACGCAGGGATGGGGGACATCCTTGTATTGAATGCCCGCCATGTTCCTGTGGGCGGCATTTTCCCCTAATGCCCCACACCCCCTGGATCCGCCGGTAGTAAAAACAGACAAACCCAATTTTACCTCTTCTGTCGCTTTCAAACATTTTTGTAGCTGAGTTCATGCTGAGTCTGATCTTGACTAGTTGGAAATGCTAAAAATTGGGAGACCTCTACTCATAGCCCTCATAAAATGCACCGGGATAGGTATCTACCTAAGCATGGTGCAAAATGGGTGTCAGATTTAAAATTGGTGCCTGCAATTACTTTAGTTTGGATAGGACCTGAGGCCAAAGTAGCCATCCCATGCTATAGTAATTTAAAATGATCTTGACAACTTGACAATGAAAACTATTAACTGTACCTACACATTCACAAAGTGTGCATTTTAGTTGGCTACATGTTTACAGGGAAAGGGAAAACAACGATACCCATGTCCCATTCACAATTTCTCAAATACTGTCGAAATGCGTACACGCACGCTATTCAGCGCTATAAACTTTGGCGCCAAAACGCGACGTTTTTTAACTTACGTTGGTTGTAGGAATCGCTCCAGATCGAAAATAGCGCCAGACGCGCCACGCATATTTGGAAATGTCGAATACAAAGTCAAGACCCATCATACTTAGGGACAGTGGCGTACCGAGTATCAGATCATGCAGGTCATGACCTGGGCCTTTGGACCCGAGGCGCCCATGCAAAGCTGGCGCCACTCCGATCAGTCACGTCGCCCCTCTGGCCAGTGACGGCGCCACTCCGGCCAGTAAGGACCTACAAAACAAATGATCACAATTACGAACGAATTGCATTAATTCCTTAACGTCGCGCTCTTTTTGATAATCGCTCAAACATGAAAATATATAGCCTATGAAATCATCACCCAAATCAACCACTCAACCACGCACGGGACCACTTCATCTCCAACATCAACAACTCAGTACTTCCATTGTGGCCTTCTATTGCAGCCGCTCTGGTGGATATCTCAGACCGTTGTCAGACTGATCATGACACGACCTTGACCCCGGCTGACCTGGACGCCTGGACGAGCGAACACGGAAGCTTCAAGTACCCCACCATCGTACTGGTGCACACTGGACAAGCGGCGCACCATGCAGACTTTAGGCGCTACTGGGGCATCTCTGCCGACTATGAGCCGCCGAAAACTGTGGATTTCGCAGAAGCCACGTATCCCCCAATGCACTTCCCAGGTGAGTTGTCCCGAGATAGGACGCATACAAATTAGTGTTGAAAGTATAATTGTGGGAAGCCGGAACGACCCAAGGTGTATTTGTTTCGAGGGATTTAGTGATAAGCCCGAGATATATTCGGTGTATGTTTTACAACAGGAAAATATAGCACTGTAGACATAATGTGAGAACCAAAAATCAAGTTACGATCAATATTTACAACGGCAACCTTGCATGTACGTTGTCATACCTTTTTTAGGTAGCCAAAGTGTAATTTTCACTTATCTGTAGGATTATCTTTTAGTCAAGAGCACCTTGCTACGAAGATACATTGCCAAATGGATGCTTCCTTAGCTTTCTAATACACACACAGATAATCAGATCTAATTTGTTGCAGCTTTCCCAGCTAATTGAGCATTTCTCAATACTTTTGTATTATTTTGCATTATTATTCCAACGTTACGAGGGTCCAATCGTTTGTGCTTTTTGTATCATGCATAGTCTCAATTGTCGTGTCCCCTTGTTGTGTCACCCCTCGTTTCACTCTTGTTTCATCCTCGTTTCGCCCTCGTTTAACCCTCGTTCCGCCCTCGTTTCACCCTCGTTTCGCCCTCGTTTCACCCTCGTATTACCCTCGTTTCACCATCGTATCACCCTCGCTTCATCCTCGTGTCAGCCCTTGTGTCGCCCCTCTTTCCACCGTTTGCGTGTCACCAGGCATTGGCAAGGCTGCGGCGGAGATCCTGGCGAAGGATGAAGCCGTGGTCGGGGTCGGACTGGACACGGGTTCCCTGGACCCGGGGACGAACCATGACCTAGACGCCCACCACGCGCTGTTTGCCGCCAACAAGTTCGGACTGGAAAATGTGGCCGACTTGAGTGGCGTTCCGGCCTGCGGGGCCACGTGAGTAAATGGGGATAATGATGGTGATGGGCAGCTTGTCATGTGTAAAGTGACCAGGTAACGAATGGGATATCTGATGAAAGACTTACCTACCATTACAGACTGGTTATTGATTCACCGTTTTTGGAAGGTTTCAATCACGATTCATTTCGGAATACGAATGATTCAGTCACCGTTTGATTCAGTGATATCCCTTTTGAGAAATCATTCTTTCCGATGCAAAGGATCAAAACATTTTTTGATCAAATCACGTTTGACTCACCATTGAAATAGCATTGCACAGTCTTTTGGATTCAATCAGCCTTGTTTCTATGCGGGTTTGGATTCAATCATGATTCATGAATCACAAAATCCGGTGGTGAATCGATTCTTCTTTGATTCAAGGGATTTTGATTGCACAATTCCAATAGATTCAATCAGAGTCAAATCAATAACCAGTCTGCCTACCGAAAATTAGTGGAGACTTATTGTTGCAATACTTTCAGTAAATGGACGAAGAACCATGCATGTATTTTAGGTTAGGGGTTAGGACCATCACATAACATAAAGCTGTCTGGAATTTTGCAACGCGAGGTGTCCATTGTCCACTGTCCATGTTTGACAATATCTCACACAGTGACAATATCTTACAGGCGGTGTTTCGATATCCACTAGTCCATCAGTGGCAGCGCCGCATAACACACCCATGTGGTTACAACATGGGCTTAACATAGACTACGTGGGCTCACATGGGCATGGGAATGCACATGGGATCAGTATGGAGCCCCATACCTCTGGGCTTAGGTGGGCGTATCAATACACTGGCACATGCCTATGGGAGTGACATGGACATAGGTATACTCATGTGTGCCCCATGTGGGTTTAAGGTGGTTAGAAGGCCTTGTGCCAGCCCATATAGTAACCATCCAGAAACGTCTTCCAAAACCATGTGAGTACCATGTGGCAAGTACCATGGTGCCATGGTGCCATGGTGCCATGGAGTACCATGGTGGGAATTATCCTGCACATGGTTACCATGTAGTTACCATATATATCTGTGTTATCGCGTGGGGCACTATGGTTCCCGTTGGTAATGAGAGGATAAGCGAAAATGTATCGGCTGCTCAACACCCGCTTTTCAAGTGCTAGAGGTCCGTGCAACCATGGGCGGATCCAGAAGGGGGGGGGGGGGGGGGGGGGGCAAGGAGACATACCCCATGGCCCATGGCCCCCAAACTACCTGAAAATGGTTAAAAATTGACGCATTTCCTGATAAAGAAGAAAACGTAAGCAACTTTTACTAAGGAAAGTGTATTCTAAATCAACTATCAATGCATACGCAAGCGAAATCCAGTGAGTTTTCAGAATTGCGTGGGATTTTTTGGGATTTCCCCCCCTAAACCACCCGCTCTGGATCAGCCAATGCGTGAACAGACTGGTTATTGATTCAACTTTTTGGAACGATTCAATCATGATTTATTTTGGAATCTTAACCATTCAATCCCCGTTCGATTCACGGAGGAAATTTGTAGAATTTATTATTTCCACTTCAAAGAATCAAAACAAATACTTTAATGGATTCACGTTTGATTCGACATTTAAATATACGTGGTGTGGTGAATTTATATGTGGTGAATGTGGTGAAAAATCGTATGTGGTGAATTTATGTATAAAAAATGGAAACATACATATATATGATCATTAAAACATTGTTACAGCAATACTATTTCAGATGAGAATGAGAATAACCGGTAACCTCATAATAAGTATGTAAAGAAATAAATTAAGGCCGAAATTATATTACGTATTTCGCTATTGAAGCTTCGTCAGCAATCACGAAGCTGACGAAGCTTCAATAGCGAAATATCTAATACAATTTCGGCCTTAATTTATTTCTTTACATACTTATTATGAGGTTACCGGTTATTTTAATTCTCATCATCATGATTTACCTCACACAGAGTTTTCGCCACCTTAATAATGTTTCAGTATGCATGAATGTAGTCACTGGGACTGCAATCTGCATGCATTTAGACAATTTGCCAGTGTACTTGAATTGTTAAGAATCGTTAAATATTTTGATTCAATGAACCTTGATTTGATGCGGGTTTTGATTCAATCACGATTCATGAATCAAAAGATCTGGTGGTGAATCAATTTTTTTTATTGAATATATTTTGATTGCACGATTCCAATCGATTCAATCAGTGTCGAATCAGTAGCCAGTCTGCGTGCACCGATCAACCATTTTAGGTTCTCTGTCCTGTCGTTGCTGACATAAATAGACGGCAGCACTTTCTTAGCATTGCCGATAAGTATAGACTGCCTGTCGACACGTATAGATGGCACTACATGTCGACCCTTTGGTGAACGAGCCGTTCGCATTACAGGATCCTGGCGCTGCCGATGAAGATAGGTGGCGGCACTGGCGGTCCGACTCGAGTCCTGGTTCGGCTGCCCTCGGGTGACGATGCGCACGCTGGAAACCCTCTCGCACTGGACTGAGGTGACAGGGGCGTAGGGCTGAAGCCAAGTTGTGTGTGTGTGTGGGGGGGGGGGGGGCTGAAGCCCCCTCGACTAAATAGGAAACTACGCCCCTGTGAGGGGACAGATACGCCGGGCCGGCCACTCTAGCTCCGCACGCTGGTCACCCTATCTCTGACTGAACTGAGGTGACATATACGCCGGGCCGGTCACTCTCCATGGCCAGATACGCCGGGCCGGTCACTCTAACTCCGCACGCTGGTCACCCTCTCTCCCACTGGACTGAGGTGACAGATACGCCGGGCCGGCCACTCTCCATGGCCAGATACGCCGGGCCGGCCACTCTTCATGGCCAGATACGCCGGGCCGGCCACTCTCCATGGCCCGAGCACTGGCGGGATCCGATTATCAGTTTGGTTGGTCAGTAACCGAAGGTTGGTTCAACCAACCATTGGAACAACACTATTCTTTATATTTGTGTTTTTCTATTGGGAAACTAGAAAAGGCGGGCGCAGTATTTGACGCTGTGAAGAGTAGGTATAAAGGCGGCCGCACACTAGGCCATTCGGCGCGCATAGGTCGCGATATCGCTACGACTTCCCGCGCATCTTTAGCGACTTTCCTCCTTCGCGTCAGCCGAAACGTCAAAAATCGCGGACGAATGTCGTCGGCCGGCCATCTGCGGACCGGCGGAAAAAAGCTGATTCGAACGAGCTTTTTTCCGCGACTGAACGCCGCGGAGCCGCGGACAACAAAATTGATCAGGCTAACAGTGGCGAATATATGCAAGACAGAGGTACACATTTTTCACAGCATGCTCTTGCCGCTGTGCAATTTATTATCTAAAAGTTTCGTGGTTCTAAACTTACATCTTCGTCGAAAAATGGCCATCATTAATTTACCTTGGGACAGGCTGTAGGCACAGGTTGCGACATGCTGTAGGTCGGCGGGGCGGAATCTCGCGAGCAGACAGCGCCGAATCCGCCGGAACAAAGACGATATTCAGCGGTATCGCCGCGATTTTCCGAGGCGGAATTTCGCAGTGATATCGGGCGCCGAATGCGTAGTGTGCGGCCGCCTTAATGCGGGCGTTTGTAATGCGAAACATGTCCTGCTTTTCCTTAGTCGTTGCTCTCTTTGAAATATATTTTCATTCTTGATCGTGTTTTTTTTTCAGAAACAGAAACAAGGACCTCGGATTTTTCCAGTTTTCCAGTTAATATTCGGAGTTACACATTTGTCATAAGACATGTCTATTGTCTATTACATGCAATACCGTGTGGAAACCAAAAATGTACCACATTTTAAACTTGAATAAATCCAAAAGCATGCATCACATACATTGGTGCACTATCACTTTCACTGGACAGAACGGTCAGCAGAGCCAAGTTTACCGCAGCACGAAGGGTCATCTGCAGAAACAGCAGTGAACAAAACACGTCCGTGTCAGCCTATCGATCGGAGTCTATTGAGCAGAGGCGGCGGAAGCAGGGGGGGGGGGGGGGGGGGGCAGAGGGGCAAGATGCCCTCCATAACGAGTGGGGCAGAATCTCTCTTCCCCCCCCCCCCCAGCGGGACGTGTTCGGCTGAATAACCCAGCGGGGCGCGGGTTAAGGTCATCAGAGGTGAGGTCACTACATACAAATTTCGGCCATATATGGACATCCTTAACCCGCTATTGACGGGGAGGACGCCCCATGAAGAACGTTCGCAATAGCTAAAAAAACAAAGGAGTTATCAACTTGAAACTTTGTGTACCTTCTCCTGCATCAATGTTATGTCTTCTGTGCAAAATTGAAGCAATTTCGTCTCTTTCTTTTAGATACAGCGAATTTATTGACGTCACTACACGCGAGTTTGACGAAAAAATCAGCTACACTTTAAAGTCAATGTTTCTCCTTTGTGTTGGTTTTGAACTGAGATAGCCATTATCTTTGCCGGTTATTGCAATGTCTAAATTATTCACTACTTCCCAAAAACTTAATCGTTTTTAAGCAATTGAATTTGGGCCTTTGGCATTTGCAAAATGGGGTCTATGATAGTGCCGCCGCTGATTGGCTGACAGCCACTTCAATGTTGTTGGTCGTGGGAGTCCCACGACCTGTATTTCTCGAACCTTGGCTGGGTTACCCGATGCGAGTAAGATGTAAACAGCACGATAGGTTGCGGTCCAAGTTGAAGTTTTTAGCGTTGTTTGAAGTCTCAGTTGTGGATTGATTAACAAAGAGATATCGCAATGCCTCGCACCTGTCATTGCAGAGGCGTGGGAACTACTTTGAAGTTGGGGGGGGGGGGACGTTTTGGCAATACATACGGCAAAAATTAAGACTGAAGAGAAGCAACGTGTACCGCTCTTTTCCAAGCCCAATGCAGCTTATTGCCAATAGTATGTAATATACTTAAGGAAATGGGTATCAATATCATATAAGGAAATGGGTCGCCTAACAAGCAAACAAAAAAACTAGAGAATAACTGGTAAGCATGAAGAAGGAGCGACAATGGTACTAGGGTCACACAAAGTCGGATAAGCGGAACTGGAGGCTGGAGCTTTCACCGTGCCTGAATCCAGAACCGGCGAGCTTGACTGACTCCCGAACCTGAGGTAGCTGGTGAGGTGATGTGTCGAACCTGAGGTAGCTGGTGAGGTGATGTGTCGAACCTGAGGTAGCTGGTGAGGTGATGTGTCGAACCTGAGGTAGCTGGTGAGGTGATGTGTCGAACCTGAGGTAGCTGGTGAGGTGATGTGTCGAACCTGAGGTAGCTGGTGAGGTGATGTGTCGAACCTGAGGTAGCTGGTGAGGTGATGTGTCGAACCTGAGGTAGCTGGTGAGGTGATGTGTCGAACCTGAGGTAGCTGGTGAGGTGATGTGTCGAACCTGAGGTAGCTGGTGAGGTGATGTGTCGAACCTGAGGTAGCTGGTGAGGTGATGTGTCGAGCTCGAGACAAGTAGTGACCATGGGCCCATGGCAAAATCATGCATTTAGCATACATTTGGCACGAGTACCATACTTGGCTTCAACAATCAACCGAGTTATGATATGCCGTGTTTTGCGGTGTTATGGTCAATGTTTCGGGTACATTTTTATGAATTTATCGTTATACGGTCATACTCAAGCAAATGCTTGCAAACCAATGCATTAAAACACACGCATTTTAAGAGAAAAAGGCTTATCTACTTATATATAAGTTAGTTATTTGGTTAGTTATGTTGTGTGTTAGTTAACTATTGCCGAATTAAGGTCATTTAACACGCGCACTGCAGGAGATTCGCGCCAACCACGATCTGCCGGGGGTTGATTTCCGACACCCCCCCTTAAGATCTCAAAAATCACGCAACGTAGTTACAAGTAGAAAACAATTGCAGATAGCTCGAGACAAGCTCTATCGAATGCATTCAGGTCATTTTTAGGTCAGGTCAATATTGAGGACACCAGAGGTCACCAAAGGTCAAATTCCGGATATATGTATATGAGTGTCCTTGATAAAACCGTTTACCGAAGTCCTTGATAAAACCGGGGGGTAAACGCCCCCTGGTTTTCTTCCGAACCAATGATTGCAGCGAGATATGCGAAACGTCACGAGATTTGTGCATTTAAAATAAAACCAAATAAACCCAACGATTTTTGCGTTGAAAATCAGCAACTAGGTCGTTTTGGAAGGAAAAATTGCAGATTTTGCAGGAGATTGCAGGAGATTTCTCAGTGCTCCCGACAATCTGGCTATCTCAGTTAAAACTAATGTTAAAGGTTCACTATTCCCTTTAAGCCAGATAAGAACCGCTTCAGGCTGTCTTTCCCTTCCTTCAAATCATGACTTAAAAACATGTTGGGTCTATGATGAACTTTATATTTGCATTATTTACCCCGCGCTCAACAACGCATTTTCATTATTTACCCTACCCCCGCTCAACAACATTTTTTTCTTTCTCGCGGGGTGGTGGTTAAAGGCCCTCAGTCTTGGAAAGAGGCCCTGACGCTCCGGGCGCCCATTAAACTGGCCGCGGGTACTACCTTGGCGAAATCCTGGATACGCCTATGCCTGAGCTTGACATTAACTTCATTTAAATGAGGTCAGGTGGTAAAATGACTATCACTATCGATTTTTACGTGTAAAATAAACCATAAAATATGTGTCGCATGACTTTTGTAAATGTTTTGCGCATAGTGACCTTTTGTGACTTGACCTTGACCTTGACCTTTGCCAACAATCTCACTTTACCGCATGTGAGATGTGTATTATATCTTGGAGAGCACTTTTGGTGATAATGGTCGCAATCGAAGGTTGTGAGTGAAATATTTTTCTCACCTTAGTGACCTCGCTCGATCGATAATTCGATCGATAATTCAATCGATAATTCGATCGATAATTCGATCGATAATTCGATCAATAATTCGATCGATAATTCGATCGATAATGAGCGATAATTGTACTTGGGTCATCAAAAATGAGCTATAATAGCATATTCTTAAAAAATAATGATTCTGATCTAATGCGTATCATCTAGGCTTTAATACGAAAATATTTGTATATTTTACCGTTGCCTTATAATGGGAAGGTCACGAAACTCACCTGACCTTAGGTCACCGATATAAACAAACGAGATAGCAGGGTCGTAGGTATCTATGGCTTGATTACGTCCTGCGGGTTTTGAAGTGCTCAGCCAAACACCGTGGCCAGTGGCTGTGGCACGACCACAAATGATCTAGCTCGCCTGTGCATTTAGCTATGTTTAAAACAAACTTTACTTTGTAAAAGTTGTTTAGATTTAATTAAAAATCAGAAAAGATGCCAATTTTCGGTCGATTTCAGTCGTTTAGGGGCATGGCACAATGACACGATTACATCCGCCCTTGCGCACCCTCAATTATTTTTGGAAATCCACACCCTGACTGGTAAACTTGGTTGCCCTTGCCCGAGGCGAGGCGGCGGAGAGCAGCGGAGTGACTGGCCAGCCGTAAGACAACAGCGCAGTATCCGGGAGCAGCAGCGGCTCCAGCGAAGACGAGCTGGAACGAGCTAGGGCTGAAGCCCAGCTGCTGCGAGCTGGGCCGGCGGCGGCTATCTGCGCTCGCCGCTCGGTGCCCGTTTCGCAGGTTCTGCCGCCTGCAGGCTGGCGCGACTGGGCTGGACGCGCGGCCGGCACGCGGGCCGGCGCGCCCGTGCTTGGGCGGCGTAGCATTGTTCTCAATACTGTTTAGAATAAAGACAAACGGGGAAAATATATGGCATTGCAGATATTGCTTTCTAACACATGCGGTTGGAGAATGGATATAATAGGCCTGAGTCGGAGTTGGAGTCGATTTTTTTTAGGCCGGAGTCGGAGTCAGAGTTGGAGTTGCTAAAATGATGTCGACTCCGCAGCCCTGCGTCTGCCACGACAGGATTTCAAACCATAGGTCTATGAAGCATCGCCAGGTGTGCAGCTGATAGAGCATCTGACTGGCTACGTGTTTAAATTTGGCCTTGATCTTGAGATTTGGTCAACATCTCAACACTATATTTTTTGTCACAATGCAAATTTCTCGATCGTCGCAATAGACACGACGGATAGCCATTTCTGAACTGGAATATTCATTTCCGAGACGACATCTGTGACGACTCACGACGGTATCGGTCAACTTGAGATAACAATATTCGTCTTAAAGTATAGCCCGTGCAGTGTTTTATCAATTGCACACTTTGCAATTTATAAAACACAGACCTATGGTTTTCTTAAAACTGGTCATCACATACATCGTCGTTAGCTTGACTAGTATTCTAGGTCTGCGTATATTTCCAACCACGGTCCGCCACACAGCCTCGCCACACATGCGCATAATTATTGCTCGATCGGATTGTGGGTCGCTCCAGGACAGTAGCGGATCCAGGGGGGGGGGGCGTAAGGACTGAAGCCCGCTGCCTTAGAAAACGGCGCCGAGGGCACCGCGACGCCGTTCTTGCAAAGGGTTTGCCGGCGCAAGGCGCCGTAGCGTTCTCGGGAGGCCCCCAGGGCGCCCTTGTGTCTACCGGCAGCGTCGTAGCACTCTTGAAAGGCACCATGGCACCCTCAGAAGACAGCTTGCCGCCCTCACAATGCATTATGCCGCCCTCAGAAGTTACATCGCCACTCTCGGAAGGCATTATGCCGCCCTCGGAAGGCATCATGCCGCCCTCGGCAAAAACATCGTGTCACCCTCGGAAGACATTTTGACGCCCTCTGAGTGCATTATGCCGCCCTCGGAAGATGTCTTGTCGCCCTCTGAAGGCATCTTGCCGCCCTCAGAGCACATTATGCCACCCTCAGAGCGCAATATGCCGCCCTCGGAAGGCATCATTCCCTCCTCAGAGTCCAGAGAGCATTATGCCGCCTCGGAAAGCATCATACCGCCCTCGGAAAACATGTTGCCGCCCTCGGAAGACATTTTGCCGCCTTCGAAGTGCATTATGCCGACCTCGGAAGATGTCTTGTGGCCCTCGGAAGGCATCTTATTGCCCTCAGACCACATTATACCGCCTTCAGAGCACATTATGCCGCCCTCAGAGTGCAATATGCCGCCCTCGGAAGGCATCCTGCTGCCCTCAGAGTGCATTATGCTGCTCTTGGAAGGCATCATGTCGCCTTCGGAGACATATTGCCGCCCTCGGAAGGCATCTTGCCGCCCTCATAGCGCATTATGCCGCCCTCAGAGCGCATTATGCCGCCCTCAGAAAGCATCATGTCGCCCTCGGAAAACATTTTGCCGCCCTCGTAAGACATTTTGCCGCCCTCAGAGTGCAATATGTCGCCTTCAGAGTTCGGCAGACGTCTTGTCACCCTCGGAAGGCATCTTGCTACCCTCGGAAGGTATCATGCCGCCCCCAAATGGCACCTTGCCGGCCCGAAAGTAATGCGGTGTCCCGGCGCACTCAGAATGATGGCACACTGACGCCTCCAGCTTCCCTCCGACGGCGACCGGGCACCCGTGACCTTCGAAACCAATAACACGCAGTTGCCCCCCTGCCCCCACTCCCGATAACGCCCTGGATGGCGCCTACGAAGAGCCGTGGGCCCCCTATGAAAAAACCGTGACATTTTTTACAAATATGCCTGGCGAGGCGGTGAAGGTGCAGGTGAAGGTGTATTGTACCTTTCACACACACACACACACACACACACACACACACACACACACACACACACACACACACACACACACACACACACACACACACACACACACACACACACACACACACACACACACACACACACACACACACACACACACACACACACACACACACACACACACACACACACACACACACACACACACACACACACACACACACACACACACACACACACACACACACACACACACACACACACACACACACACACACACACACACACACACACACACACACACACACACACACACACACACACCTACACACACACACACACACACACCTACACACACACACACACACACACACACACACACACACACACACGCGCACGCACGCACGCACGCACGCACGCACGCACGCACGCACGCACGCACGCGCGCGCACACACACACACACACACACACACACACACACACACACACACACACACACACACACACACACACAAACACACACACACACACACACACACACACACACACACACACACACACACACTAACACACAAACACACACACACACACACACACACACACACACACACACACACACACATACACACACACACACACACACACACACACACACACACACACACACACACACACATACACACACACACACACACACACACACACACACACACACACACACACACACACACACACACACACACACACACACACACACACACACACATTCGGGGCGCCTAAAAATAGCTTGGATGAATGTCCAATGTCCATGATGTCCACAGCTCCACAGAAACGTTTTCAGCGTCGGTCACCGATTTTTACGCGATTTGGTCCTAAGGACTAAGGTCAAAACGAACCTCATGCTTTAAAAAATCAGGTCCATTTTGGCCTTACTGGTCTTCAAGATCAAATTCAAGGTCAAAGGACGGGAAACGATGTAACGCCCAAAGTTACCGTCCGATCGCGACAAATTGGTCTCAAACGATTCCTTGTGCCCAGTTCCAAGATGACAAAAATGTTCAGAGTTGTGGCCTGTGACCTTCAAGGTCAAGCCCGTGACCTTTAATGTCAAATTCAGGGTCAAAGGACGGGATTTTTTTCTCCGTTCTTTCCTTTTCCAGAATGACAAGCATTCTTAGAGTTGTGACCCGTGACCTTCAAGTTAGCGCCCAAAGTTGGGCGCTACAGCGTTCCCCGTCCTTTGACCTTGAAGGTCACGGGAACAAATTTACTCTAAGAATGCTCGTCGTCCTGGAAATGGGCACGGGACATTGCTTGAGACCATTTGTGTTGCAATCAGACGGAAACTTTGGGCGCCACAGCGTCCCATGCCCTTTGCCATTGAATTTGACCTTGAAGGAGACATGTACGGTCAACATGGACCTGATTATGGGAAACAGGAGGTTCGATTTTATCTTGATGCTAAATTTCGTAAAAATCGGTGACCGACGCTGAAAACGTTATATAATTCCCTTGGATTGGCGCGATCCAATAATAACGACTCAACTGTCGTAACACAAGACTTTGCTTTTTGTTTATCCACGTATGTAACTTAGTTTCCCGATGTTGCGACAATATGTTTTTTTGCTTATCCGGGCTAAATGTAGTTAGCCCAGATAATAATACAAAATAATGTAAATCTTATGAATCATGTTAACCTACGTATATCCGCGGTCGGACCTTCGATCATGCCACCATACTTCCAAAAATGTCCCGTGCCCCGCTGGGGTATTCAGCTGAACTGGGGTGGGGGCATATTCTGCCACCTCGTTATCTTCCGAACCAATAACCGCAGCGAGACGCGCAAGTAAGCAATCGAAAGCTCTCAATGAGACGCTCACGCACGTAAAGTATACGTAACATGTTCAAAATAAGGTCACATGTCAGGTCACGGTCAGGTGAAATGTCAAAATCGAGGTATTTGGGTTGATTTGCTATACTTTCCATTTAAAGCCTTATAATGCGACTATTATGGCACAAAGTGCTCTCAGAGGCATAATTCATCTTCCGCATAAGGAAAATTCAGATTGTATGCAAAGGTCAAGCCATCAAGGGCAGGTCAGAAAAATAACTGTTGTCAAACGGTCTACAAAAGTCATGAGACACATGTTTTATGGGTTATTTTACACGTATAATTTGATAGTAGTAGCCAATTTTACACCCTGACCCTATATAATGGCACTTAGGCGAAGTTCAGGTCAAGGTCAGGTTGCATAAGGTCAAAATTTGAAATTGATTAATATAAAAAACATGTTTCTAGACCAGTTTTGTCGAATAAATACAGTGATGGCATTCATTTGCCTGTATCTGGTAATTCAAAGCCATAAAATGCAATTTCAACAAATTACGTCGAGGGTTAATCATACTTGGGAGCCATGAGTCAGTCAAAAATAAAGATTTTACTTTGAACTTTGGTGTGGGTATCGTTCATACTTGGTTATCCAATATATATTCCGTTTTTTCGATCTTTGAAAATTTGTACTTTGTGGGATTTTTCCAAACAAATAAGTTTTTTTTTGGGTTGGGGGGGGGGGGGGGGGAGGGGATCAAAAACTAACAAAAATGCAAATCCGAGATAGCCATTTTGAAGAAAATTCATTTTTTTTCCATTTGGAAAAATCCGAAAAATGTATTCTTTTTTTTGCAATTTGCTTTGCAACTCGATTTTCTACGGTTTTTCAAACATTTATCGTTTTTACACTAAAAATGGCATGACCTGACGTCACTAAAACGTCATTATCTCCCAAACTACTCCACTAATTTGAATGACATCAGTTGGGCAAACTAATGGGAGACGATCTAAAAATGGATCGATAAAAAATTAGGTCGTGACGTCATCAAAATGGACGGAGCATGCCCTTTTAAAGATATCCGGTCGAAAAATGTATTGTTTTACTGACATTCACACCTTCAAATACCACATAACCCCTCAAAAAATGCCCATCACCCTGGATTTTTTTCCGGTTGAAACTGCACGAATGGCGCCATCATATTTCCTTGTACTTGTATGATCAGATCCCTACGCTGGCAGATTTGGCCAAAGTAAGGGTCGGCGATCTCAATTTTGGCACTGCAGCAGCCTCAGTGATTAAAATTTTGATTCGCCACCTGACTTAACGATCTAAAATTGGATTAGCCGGCTGACGACCGATCTAAAAATGTATTTCATGCTATGGTCGTTGCGTCACGGAATCAATATTTAGATCGTCATTTGCAGTGGAATAAGGGCAATTGCCGAATCTAGTCACATTTATTATTCCGATATATTGATTGACAACATGTTCTCCAACACTTTTTTATCTCCGAGCATGCGTATATTGCTCCGAATTGGTCCAATGACATATGCCTCACAGTTTGATACTGCATGTATTCCCAAATATGGGCATAACAAAATCTACAAATTGATTGATCTATTTTTAATCGCCTCTGTAGTTTGCCCAACTGACATGTTGAGAGAAGACGTACAATGGATGCAACATAAGGTACGGAACGTTTCACGTCAATGTCTATCATAGTTTCAAGATATTGAGAAAATCCGGGAGGGACAGATTCTGCCCCCTCCCCCCCCCCCCTCCTCCCCGGGGCGCGAGTTGAGGAAGAGGCATATTTGATCCGTTTAATTTACATATTGGATTGGCGCCCCTCTGAACCATGCCGCCCCTGTCACCGAGCAAATATGCCGCCCTCGGGCCTGAAGCCCCCTGCCTTAGAAAATCCTGGATCCGCCACTGGTCCAGGACGGAGCGGTGCAGATTCCACCAAGTATCGGCCGGCATCGGGCGAGCTGTTAAACCGGTCCGGCCCCGCCTCGGTGGGGGATTCAGCCAGTAATCGTTTTGCCTACTGTGGGAGACCCAGAGCTAGGGAAGATCATTAGTAGACCGACTGTACATACATACATGTAATTTATAACGCGGAAGGAGTTTCTAGATTGGAAATAAATAACACTCAAATCAATTCATATTTACTTTCAATTAGTTTCACACGTTTCAAGACCTTCGGTAGGTACTTATTTTCGTGGATGGAAATTAAATGAATGGAAAATTGACAATGAAATATTTTGGTAGACAATAATAACGTTTGTTATGCATTTGAAATGCATAACACGCGTTGTGCAGTCCATGTGCAAATACTAACTAGTTGTAGATACTAAATGATAACACCAAACCCAGGCCAGATAAATAAATGTGTTTTTAATATGTTAAATATGTTTTTTTTCTTCATTGCACTGAGCCTAAACACATGTGCGTAAGTGATGTTACTTTGTTGGAGGTGTTCGATCAATGCATCATATTAACATGTGGATAATTGCTAAAATGGCGGTATATGGTGGTTTGCTTGCAAAAACTCATTAGGTTGAGTGGCCAGCGCAGCACAAATACTGGATGCCAACGGTGTTTGCCATCATTATAAGAACAATGTTTCAGCATTGCCAAGAAATGAAAAGGCATGCACCCATTTGACGTCAACATGGGCGCCTCGCACTAAGGTATCCATGTTTGTCGTTAAGCTGTTCAATTTTCTGCGCTTAATGGCTAAATCGATACGTTCCAGGCATGTCTTTCACCGCGCCTCGACTCCGGGAGTTTCATGTTTGCCAATACATTCGAGTGGTCACGTCCGGGACAAGCTGAATGTTTGCCTGCTCGTCTTGCAAACGACAAACAGTTATGTCGAGCGGCAACGATCAATAATGACAGGCGCCCAGGCTGTTTTATGAATAAAATACCCAGTCCACCCAGGCTGGAAGCTTTGCATCTAAAGGACTGACAACGGGCGGCAGTTGAGTCGACGGTACCAGTGATACCTCAACTGCCTCAAGGACGCAAGCCTCACGCAGATAAGTCGTTCAACAGTTGGGGGAAGGTCTGTTGTGTCGAGCTCCTGTCTGCGTACCTAGCATTCGAACCTCGTGTCCGAGTTTCTCCTTTCCTTTCAGCACCCGTCACCGTGCAGTATGCCCTCCCACGTCCGTCTGCTGCGACGTCTGCTGCTGTTAGGCTCCGTCCTGACCCTGACCGGCATACACCACGACGGCGTCCCTCTGCCTGTCGCCTGGCGGCTCTCCCAGCTCGCGCCACTTTCCTTGGCGTCTGTCAGCCTCATCTTCAGCCTTGTTCAGGTGACGAAATCACAGCAAGTTCAGGAGGCTCTGGTCTGCCTCTATGTCGGCATTGGCATAACCCTCAATCTCCTGGTGTTGCTCTGGTTCCTCCGGCGCCGGCAGCGCCTCCACAATATTCTCCGCCAAGTGGCGCGACTGGAGCGTGGTGAGGATCATCTCTACAAGCCCGGCGACGCCACACCGCTGAACCTCCAAGTGGCGCTGTTCTTCACCGTCCAAGCCGTCCTCATCGCTGGCTGGATGGTGGTGTTGTCAACATCACCGTTCCGTTACCCGTACATCATCTTCCCCATGTGGTTACCGGAGCCACTGCGCGCCGGCATTGGCTTCACACTTGTGTTCGTCCTCCAGGTGGTCTACACAATGATGATCCAGGCGGAGTTGATGATGTTCACGCTGCTGCTAGCCGGCCTGGCGGACGCCGCGGCGCTGCAGCTGTGCCTCGTGCAGCGCGCTGTACTCAGCGTCTGCCGCCGAGACACCGCCGGCCCGGCCGCCAACCCAGCCTGGTTCAAGTCAGGCCAGATGTCTGTGTACCCTGCCAGGGCCACGTCAGGACAGGAAACTGTCACCCCTGCCAGGGCCAAGGTAGGGCAGGTGACTGTCAGCCAGGACAAGATCAGGTCAGGACAGGTGGCCGCCTGGCCCGGCGGCGGAGCGGTGGACGACGCCGTCGCGACCGATCTTTGCCGCACTGATGATGGCGACGACGCCGCTGCGATGCTGCAGTTGCGACGTCAGTCGGAGCGCTACCGCCGTGTATACCAGCTGGTCTCCGAAACTGCCGCCGCCTTCAGCGCTCCCCTGCTCTGCCTGCACGCCGCCGTGGCCGCCATCCTCCTGCTGGCCGGCTACGTCGTCGCTGTCCAGCTTTCCCAGAAGGCGGCCAACCTCTCATTCAGCGGAGGTCTCAGCCTGGTGATGGCGTACTGGTTCGCCTGCCTCGCCACCATCGCTGTGGCAGGCAGTCGTCTGATCCAGCAGTCGGAGGAGCTGCGCGATGTCGTCGCCAAGGAGTGCTGGTCGGCGAGGGTGTCAGCGGCCACCCGCGGAGAGCTGCAGGTGCTGCTGGAGCAGACGCGCACGCCGCTGGCGCTGGACGTCTGGGGCCTGTTCAGCGCGCAGAAGAGCGTGCTGCTCTCCGTGGTCAGCTTCGTGCTCACCTACTTCGTCATCATGCTGCAGATGATACGCTGAAGGGCTGATGTTTGTCCACTCTTGACGGGCTCTCAGCAAACCCTTCTAACTGATGTCCGTCAAGTTGGCGACGACATTTTTCAGTTCACGTGATTTTATTAACAGAAAATACAATCAAAATGAAAATCTATGGTAGCATCTGCTAAGACATGCTCGACGACATCCTCGACAACATCCTCGACGACATCTGTGACGGCATCTGCGACGGCATTTACGACGACAGGATTTAAGAAAATCAGAGGTCTGCGAAATATTACAATGGATACACCTCATAGATTATTGCATGTGCAACATTTCTGCATTTTAATATATTTATCTGCTGCTGCTGCTGATCCACTGAATAATTTTCACCATGTTACAGATGATCCAGCGAAAATATGAATGGTTGTCTTCACTTGATGGGTTCTTATAAATAAAACACCTCTGTCTGTGTACAATTTTCTTTAAAAAAAGTTACCATGCACTTGCGAAGGATTCCATAGCGCAATGGAGTTAAAGGTTTGCAGGTGAACACGTCTATTCATTTTGCTGTTAATTTAGACAATTTGAAATGTTTAAAATTGGAACAAGATAAACATTTCAGTATCCGCAGTACAGGGGGACGGCCGCACTCCTCCCCCCCCCTCCGCGCCGAAGGCGCAGAAGTGCCTCGTAAGCAGACCAATTTCCACGCCGAAGTCGGAAATAGACATGCTTACTGGGTTTGATATTTACATATACACTTGCTGCACTTGCTGCACTCAGACTAGGAGCCGCCCTCAGGTCAGGTGTCGCCCCCTGGTCAGGTGCCACCTTCAAGCCAGATGGCGCTCTCAAGCCAGGTGCCGCCCTCAGGCCAGGTCCCTCCTCAGGTCACGTACCGCGTTCTGGCAGGGCACCACCCTCAGGTCAGATGCCGCTACCTAGCCATGTGCTGCCCTATGGCCAGGTGTCGGCGCCCCTCTGGCCAGTGAGGACGCCCCTCCGGCCAGTGACGGTGCTTTTGCGGGTAGTGACGGCATCCCCTGCCATAGACGGCGCCCCTCCGGCCAGTGACGGCGCCCCTCCGGCTAATGACGGCGCCGTTCTGACCAATGACGGCGCCCCTCTGGTTAGTGACGGCGCCCCTCTGACCAGTGACGGCCCCTCTCCGGCCAGTGACGACGCCCCACCGGCAAATGACGGCGCCCCTCCGGCCAGTGACTGCACCCCTCCAGCCAATGACGGCGCCCCTCCAGCCATTGACAGCGCCACGCTGTTCAGTGACGGCGCCCCTCCGTCTAATGACGGCGCCCATCTGGCCAGTGACGGCACCCTCCGGCTAATGACGGCGCCCCTCTAGCCAGTGACAGCGCCACTTCGGTTAGTGACTGCGCTCATCTGGCCAGTGATGGAACTCCTCCGGCCAGTGACGGCACTCTTGCGGCCAGTGACGACGCCCTATCGGCCAGTTACGGTGCCCCTTCGGCCAATGACGGTGCCTCTCTAGAGCCAATTGCGGCACCCTTCCGGCCAGTGACGGCGCCCCTCCGGCCAGTGACCGTCGGAGGTGCGAGGCTCTCTCAGGCCTCAACAATCGCCCTCTCAGACCAGCCTGGGATCCGCTCAGGCATGGCAAGGGTTCTATCAGGTCTATAAATCATCTAAGGGCCCCTCATGCCCGACGAGGGCCCCTCAGGTTGACGGGAGGGCCCGCTCAAGCCGACCAAGTTCTCCTTCAGGCCGATCGAGGTCCTCTCAAGCCGACTGAGGACCGCTCAGGTTGACTGGGCCCATCAGGCCGACCAAGATACCCTTCGGGGCGCCGGAGGATCCCCTCAACCCGATCGTGGCCCCTCACGCCAACCCTAAGGCCCCTCAGACGGAACATAAGAGCCCACAGGCTGACAAAGGGCCTCCTCAGGCTGACAAAGGGCTCCCTCAGACCTGGGGCCCCTCAGACCGAGTGATGGGCCTAAAGATGACCCTTTGTGAATTTCTACGCACGCCACCGAGTGTTACTCATGGGCATAGACGTACCCAGGAGGGGGGGGGGGGGGGGGGGGAGGGGCAATTTCCCCTCCTGAAAGTCTGTACGTGCCCCCTTGGCCGTATGTGCCCCTTTGGGAATAGGACCCGAAGGTCCCTATTTCGAAAAAAACATATATTTTTTTAAAAGAAAAAATGTTGAAAATATGCCTCTAAAAATATAGTGGGCCAAATCCGGTGAGTTTTTTTTTGGGTGTGGGTACCTTAAGACCCCTGATACAAAATTGACCCCTCCTGGAGTAAATTCTGGGTACGACATTGCTCATGGGAGACAAAAAGAACAATAGTTTCTGTGATGCTATTACTTCAATTGAGGTAGAATGAGTTTATCACTCCGGACGAGGCAGGGGCTACCCTAAATGACTTTCCCCGCTAAAAAAAGTTATATGCCGAGACAGGGAAGCTCCTGGACTTACGGTGAACAGTCTATGCTCGTGCTGTCAGCTAAAGCTGAGCGCATATTTGTATTTGGTTCAAACCTTACGTTTGAATGCGGTTCGCGCCGACACCATGGTGCGGCGCCCTTCGCTAAGCAGAGCTGTTTGCATGGACCATATCCGATCGCGCAATATTTGCTGACAAGCGGAATTTAAAGTCGAAGGATTTACGTGTAACAAACTTTCTGCACGGTCCTCCCCGTGCATTGACTTCATCTTACTCAGGCCGCTACCACCGACGCAGGTCATCCCAGTCAAGGGTAAATAGGACGAGGTAGCACGAGTGCGATTTACAGTCTCCCCTGGGCGAAATTCTCCCTATGCTCCTGCTCCGAGTATGCGTATGTTGCTCCGAATTGGCCTAATGACATAGGCCTCACAGTTTGATACTGCATGTATGCCCAAACATGGGCATAACAAAATCTAAAAATCGATTGATCTATTTTTGATCGCCTCTGTAGTTTGTCCAACTGACATGTTGAGAGAAGACGTAACATGGATGCAACATAAGGTACGGAATGTTTCACGTCAATATCTATCATAGTTTCAAGATATTGAGAGAATCCGGTAGGGGGCAGTTTCTGCCCCCCCCCCACCGGGGGGGGGGGGGGGGGCAAGAGGCATATTTGGCCCGTTTAATTGACATATTGGATTGGCGCCCTTCTGAACCATACCGCCCCAGTCACCGGGGAAATATGCCGCCCTCGGGCCCGAAGCCCCTGCCTTAGAAAATCCTGGATCCGCCACTGCACTGAGCAGGGTAGGTGGTATGACCGTGGTAAGGGTTACTAGGGTAGGCGGTACAGCTATGGTAACCTGTTAGTAAGCTTAACTATCCTACTATGGTAAGGTACTGGTAACATGGGTGGTATGCGTCACCAGGTGGTAACCAACCCCCTGGTAAAAGTTGGAACTAATGGGTTACCATAGTAACCTAGTCAAATTTTATCTCAGTATATGGCACTTTGCAACATCTTGAAATACACAGATGGTTTAGTGCGCTCTGTCTTGTCCAACCTTGGCCTAACAATGTCGACATGGTGTCATTTTATTTTCCGTCGTGATATTTTTGTGTCAAGTAACTTCAATATTGAATGTATCGTAGTACCTATAATTATTGCATACGGAAACCTGGTCAGTATCTCAGCATCAATGGCTGACCTCGGATATGACTCAGAATATAGAATGAGACGAGCTGGTGATGGCCGTCAGGTACGACGCGCGGCGAATATCATTGTTTACGTGTTCTCCTTCTGTAAGAGTCATAGATAAGCAAACACATCAATACATCAATGGAAACTTATGTTTGCATTAATGCATGGACATAGTGCAAGCACAAGCATTCGACATTGCTTTTGATAGAGTATAACCGCTCCGAACACTCCTTCTTGGAAAACACTTCTCTTTCAAGTGAGGAAACCAAGATGAAAATATATGTAACATATATATTTTCCACTCTCATCAATGCACAACAATGTAAACCATGCATCGAAAACAACAAAATACAAAAACGAAAACAAACACTGAGACATGAATCCAACATACCAATACACCATTTCCAACATAACAAGCTAAGGTTAGAGCATAAACCAATACTTCGAAACATATTTGAAACACATATAGGAAAGCACTTGTTTACAGAAGAGCAATTGGAGCAATTGGAGTGTCAAAGCATAGACTCTCTTGCGTCACACCTAGTTTTCACAGAGATTCAGCTGAAAACTTGGTGGCTCAGTATAACCATGACTCTTGTGAACAGCCAATAGGGAGTGAATCTACTCCGGCCCTCTATGACGTCATTATGCGCATATACCTCAAACAGGAGGTACCAGAGTGCCAAACAGATGCAGCTGACTTGAAAGCGACCGGCCCGACTGCCGGTCGCTGAACAACTGACCAAGGGGCTGCTGATCGAACTGCTGATCAGAGAATGACTGCTGATCGAACTGCTGATCAGAGAATGACTGCTGATCGAACTGCTGATCGGAGAGTGGTTGCTGATCGAACTGCTGATCAAAGAGTGACTGCTGATCGAACTGCTGATCAGAGAATGACTGCTGATCGAACTGCTGATCAGAGAATGATTGCTGGTTGAACTCGAGCTGGTCAGATATTGATTTCTGCTCGAACTGCTGGTCAGAGAATGACTGCTGGTCGAACTGCTGATCAGATAACTGGCTCTGGTCTGACGGCAGGCTTCCGGACAGCGGCAGCAGCGGCGCTGGGATTTTGTCCACTAGCCTAGGATCGCTGAGCTGCTGGCTAACAGGCTGTAGAGACGCGAACTGCTGCTGATCGAACTGCTGGTCAGATAATGACTGCTGATCGAACTGCTGGTCAGATAATGACTGCTGATCGAACTGCTGATCAGATAATGACTGCTGATCGAACTGCTGATCAGCGAATGGCTGCTGATCGAACTGCTGGTCAGATAATGGATGCTGATCGAACTGCTGGTCAGAGAATGACTGCTGATCGAACTGCTGATCAGCAGCCTGCAGTGTTGTAATATGTTGTTGCTGGTTGATGGGAGCAAAAGGAGCACCTCCATTCTCGGCCCAGAACAGCTCCGGGTGTTCCCGCCTCAGCTGTTCGTACTCGAGGATCTGAGCTGGCGGCTGAGGCAGGTGGTCGGCCTGCGGCTGGAATCCGCGCTCGTCGGCCACGTAACTGAGCTGGTAGGTGTTGCCGTCGTCTCCGATGTACCGGTAGCTGCCCTGCTTCGACAAGCCTCCAGTCTCCGGCTGAATGCGCCCAATCTCTTCTGCCTGCAAACGGTTGGGCCGGTTGTTATTTAAAACGTAGAAATAGACTTAGTGCATAGTCATACTTCATAACAATATTTGGTAACGGTAGATAACAGGTGGGTGTGCTTCCGTAGAATAGGTAATCTTGGCCGTTCTGATGGATATAATGTATTGTGTTTTCTGGGGTGAAATTTGGCACCCGACGTTAAATCTGCTACAATTTTGACTTCGTATGCGAGAGTTGCATCCTAACTGAACGAAATTGACTAACAGGGGACAATTGATGTCTCCATCGTTATCATTGGGGTAAAAACTTATTTATTTTATTTACTATATCCTTTTTATTTTTGAAATTAATTGTTTGTTGCTTCTAGAATATTATTCTTTTTCGCAATTCGCTGGTTGTCTGACACGAAAATCAGAGACGACAGCTTTGTTGTAGAGTATGAGTTTTGTGCGGCATTTGTGTAAATACTAGTTGTTATTTGAAACTTTTGGTGGTTTTTCCAATGAACAATATATGGATAATCACATGTTCATGGATAATCACATGTTCAACTAAAAAGCAAAACCTAACTTACGGCATGTCCGTTGTCCTGCTCATAGCTGTACTCGTAATTTCCAGCTGGGTCTTGTTCAAACTTCTGACTCAGAATCCGCGCCTGTGGTCTGCTGTCGGGGACAAGCTGCCGATTGTTAGAGTCCTGACTGAAGTGTTGGCTGAAGTCCTGACTGACGTCCTTCTGAATGAAGTCCTGGCTGAGGTCATCTTGACTGAAATCCTGGCCGAAGTCCTCCTGGATGAAGCCATTGTCCGATGCCAGCGGGAGCTGGGGAGCTGCGGCAGCAGTCGCCACCCAGAGGATAAACCAGATCTGGAACGCGTGCAATGGTACACTCACATACGAGCAACGTTATATATGTAAGTAGCTTATGTACGCACGAGTGGATAATCGTTTCCAAAGTTGGTGTGGCCAAGGGGTATTCTAGTGCTATTTTTGCTATTTTTCCTGACAAGATGCTCCAAGATGCTCAAGATGCCTGACAAGATGCTCCAATACATTTGCATTACAACAAATGAAATGTTGGTGTGGCTCTGCCACACCAACTTAAAAGTTGGTGTGGCATTGGCGACACCTGCAATTCTACATTCTCCACCCATGTATGTACGAGTATACATGAGTAGCATATTAGGATAGTACTCACACAGCTATGCTAGTGCTACCAATAGGCAATAACTTGGAAAATGCAACAGCCAAGACCCACCTATTGGTCTGCCTCAAAAGTGATATATCTTGGCAATATCTTGTCAATACAAATATAATGCATTCGCTTGCATTCTGCGAACGAATGTATTTTGTATATCGGGGGTCGAAATTGGTTATTTGCACGTATTAATTATTAAAATCTGTTTGCAATCGACTGACATACAGTTGATTGCAAACAGGTATACTTAAACGTTTGTATTTACTTGGAAATCTGATGCCTTATCGGTAAAGATGGCATCGGAATATATTATCTTCGCAGATTCTATGCACATTACAAGCCCGGTTAAAGAAACGTCAAAACAAAATGTATTTAGACTGCTGTTGTGTTGTCAAACACCGTCATTCTAATATTCAGAAGATAGCGTAAGTTATATCCTTCAAACGTGAGTAAAACCCCAGCATACAAGTCCGGTAAACTTACCATCAGCTGCATTGTTGTTGTCACTGGAGTCACCTAACCTCCACTGATATCTCAGCTTCGACCGGCCGCTATATATATTCCCAGCCACCGGTATCTGTGGTGCAACAATGTGCAACACCGGCAGTTCGTCTCTCACTGGGAAGCTGATATTGCAGCTGGTGCTCAATTAGTGATCAAATACGAGTTTTGCAGTTTCCTCATTGATCTGATTGCTGATTGTCCGGTTTAATACATAATCTGGATCTGTTGAAAAGGTCGAGTGATTCTGAGTGAACCAGGCTGCTTCCCCATTTTGCTATGAAGTAGCAAGGTCCTTGTCAACATCCTTGTAACGTGCCTTTTCATCCGTTTTTTGTTTGTTTGTTTGGGGGGGGGGGGGGCTTTCAACGCTTAGGAAGGGGCCCTTTCAACGCTCGGGAAGGGGCTCTTTCGAGGCGCAGCCCCCCTGGACGAAATCCTGGCTACGTGCCTGCTCCAGAGATCAAAAAAGGTGATTTTTTTTTCAAAATTGCTTTTCGCCATTTACTTTTCACTTAATAAAGATAACGGAAAACTGTATGCGCCATTGTGTTTATCTCGTCAAGGCGCTTTGAATGATATACATTGTGACTTTGTTAAGTAAACTCAAAAATTTGACCTCAGGTCAAGGTCAAGGACTTATAAGTGGTAACATGAATAGGACATGTTGCATATGGGAAGACGTGTCTCGACGAGACAAACACATTGCTGTCTGTTTTGCTTCTATATCTGCAGTATGTCGGGAGTTATTGACAAAAATGTGTTGGTGACATCGCATGACCTCAAATGACCCCATAGGAGTCACTGAACAAAACTAACACTTGGATCATCAATAATATCCTATAATAACATGATCCAGAAGTAATTGGATTAACGTCATGCATATCCTTGAAATAGGAAGCATTTGTATATTTCTCCATTGACTTATTATGGGGAGGTTACGAAATTGACCTGACCTTAGGTCACCGATATCAAAATTCCGAGATAAAAGAATTGTAAGTACTTATCCCTCATGACATCCTGTAAGTGTCGAACTGATCGGTGAGAAACTCTGGCTTTGGCACAACTGCAAACATTTTTGGAGGTGGGGTCACTTGACCTGGTCTGGTGACCTGACCTGAGATGACCTGAGGTTATTTTCCTTTTTAAAGTGTGCGCAATTGATGTACTAACAGGTGAGCCAAAACCCGTCGGCGCTGCGCGCCGTTTTTTTCTATCGCTATCTGCGAGAAAAAAAACCTGAGGAAGGGGGGGGGGGGCGGAAATCACCCCCCCCCCCTGCCGTGCGCGGGTTAATTAAACAAAAACGTCAAGTCCCATTATTGGGTCAGAGCTTGTGCTTGCCTGGTTCTCAGTTGCGTGACGATACAAAAGTATTAGCTAATAGCTTGGCTACTCTCATCGCTAACACAGCTTGGCACGACCCTGAGGCAGGGTTCTGTTTTGGGCTGGTTACAACGCCAGTCAAGATTGATACCATTCTGATCAGGTGGAGGGGAAGTTGCCGTTATAAGGTGAAACAACATGGCACTCTTCCTTTCTGGAATCTGTTGTTCGTTTTTTTTTTGGAAGTTGTGTTGCATGTTTGAAGTCTAAGTTCAAGTTTGTGTTACAGATTCTGTGTTGGATTTTTATAAGATACTCTTTGATATTTTATATTTTGAGGGATTCACAACCCTTCAGCGTTTGGAAGTTGGCTACTTGGCTTATCTCCTGTAGTGAGGTGTATCAGTACAATCATAACTGTTGATGTTTGGTGGGTTAGGGTGTGAAGCTGCTAGGCTCAAGCCAAGCGTCTGTTGTAAAGTCAACGTTTGAAACATTACAACTTCAACACACAACATTTTGGCACTTTAGTATTTTCGGAGTTCGAAATTAATGCAGATGACCTAATTAATGTTCTCCTACCCTTGCCAGTACTTTAATATTGATCTTAAAATGTTGGAAAATATCATTTGAAAATAAAATTGTAATGCACTTACAAAATAATGCCTAGAAAATTGACCATTGTAATACCTATGACCTATCTGTTCTTGCTTTGGCCATTTCCTTCATAATATGCGTTGCGTTTCACTGAATTGTTACACCTTAAATAGCTACCTATATGGATCATGGTTTGATATGGGTGCCAGACAAACCCTGATTTGCTTGCATGGACATGGACATTGGAATAAGCTACCAGGGGATGTCGCTGATGCAGTGACACTTGCTTCCTTCACAATTATATTAGATAAATACTTCATAGAAGGGATTCGTTCATAAATACTTGTGGGATTAGGCTTCTTTTATGCAGGTAGAGTAAGGTGATTTGAAGGGGCGAGACTGGTGGAGGGGGGGGGGGGGCGTATCCTCGGATGGGCCCAAGAGGCTCTTTGTTGCACTTTTCTTTTATGTCTTTATGTCTTTATGAGTGACACACACAGTCAGCTATTAAACTTGCATAATATCATTATCATTATCTTTTTTTTTAACATATACCATAAGCTTATGAATTATTAGTGCAAAGTTGTTTTTGTTTGAGTGTGTTGTGGGATCTGGCAAACCCATAGTTAATTTTATTGATATTGTGTCAGTCCAGGGTATTGTTTATTTTCTGTTGAGAATGGAGTGCTACCAAGTAATAGATATACTTTTATTTTGTTTGTCATTATGTGTGGATTGGCTTGGCAAAAATATTGAGTGTATGAATGTGACAAATTCGCTGATTTTTTTCTCTCCAGATGGTGTCCTACAACACCCTGTGTACATTAAACTCTTTTTTCCTCTATTTTGTTCTGAGTTTTACTATGAATTTCTCACTCCTTAATTTAAAATGTATAGGATAATTGAAACCCTAATTCTGATTTATGGATGTAATGACATGAACAATCTGTGGAGGAAAAGTCAGGTAAGAATTGGCATAGGTAATATCATATTCTGATGAAGCAAGTAATTGGAAATTTATAAAGTCAAGTACATGTGATTTTTGGTTGAATATTCCTAATATTAGCAGTGTCGTAACCCGCGGCGGAGGTAGGTGGCGCTACCACCACGGCGGTAGGTGGCGCTAGTGACAGACTCCATGCGCTACAAAAAAATGACCCCAGCTCAGCTGGGGCCATTTTTGCTGTGCCATTTTTGGTCGGGGCCACTCTAAGCATTGTTACCACCGCTGCCGTGGCTGTCGGTCTGTCCTGTCACACTGTGCCAGTGAGACCGTTCTGCATGGTGGACACCGTCCCACACCGCTGCACCACTGAAGGTTACATCTGCACATTTCTGGCGAAACGCCTGACTGAGATCACCGGGTCGGTCGCACACCGGGGGTTTGCGGCAGTGGCCCACGCTGGCTGGGTACGACACGCCCAGTCCCGAACCAGGCGGGCAATTAAACAGTGTGCATGACATTTTTAATGAGAGCCGATGTAGTCGTATCGGCCCATCTTCTGTCAGACAATCAGAACTGGTGCATTCCAGTTTCAGTTTCAGTTTCAGTTTATTTTGTTTAACAAAAAGATATATAAATTAACAGACAATTGCGGATCGGCGCAAAAGCACAAGCTTAAATTAAATCGCCTCTCCAACATAATTAAATGGAACAAAACAAAACGAAACCAAGAAACAGGTAACGCCGGCGCCGCCAACAGCCCACCGAGCAGCCAGGGAAATGCAGGTACCAGCCGGCCAGACCACGGGCGGCAACAGTCGGGCTAGCGTTTGTGAAGTGTTTGTGTTACTGTTGGGTGATAAATTGTTGAGTGTGTGCTATGAATGCTTGTAGGTGGTGTGCGATGAGTATTCCTTGATTTTCATTGAGGGTGTGGCCGAATAGAAGTGCGTTGAGCTGACATTTATAAGAAAGGTCATCAAAATTTGGAATAATTGTTCGCGCTGCGTTGAAGAGGTGTAACCTGCTGTTTGTGTATATGTAGTGTATGAACACCAGAGTATGTAGTGAGCAGTGTATTCTTGTTTGTGTCCGCAAGTACATGTTGGGCTAGGTGTGCGTTGAACTTTAAATAGGTGTGCATGCAGAGATGACAGACCGACTCGCAATATCATATGTGGATTGTATTTACTGTTTGTGTGCCTACTGAGTTCAGTGTTGGTGGCTCTGGTGCCCCAAATCGCTGCCAAACTTGACGAGCAAAGTCAGACGGGATAGAGTATTTCGTAGAGATTCAGGAAGAAGATTCCATTGCCGGATAGTGGCGGGAATGAAGGGCTTGCGGAAAGATGTTAAGCGAATGGGAGGGATTGAAAGAAGTTGTGCGTTGCGTAGTCTGAGTCTAGTAGCGTCTTGTCTCGTGCCCGTCAAGAGGTTCGTTACGTATGAGGGAAGAGGAGGGTAATTGTAATACAGTCGATGGAAAACAAAACTTTGTGGATGAGCCGTCTGACATCTAGTCGCTCCCAGCCTAAATAATTAAGTAGTGTGTCAGTTGATGTTCGGAATAGTGTACCTGTCACAAGTCTAGCGCAACGATTCTGTAGAGTCTGGAGTCGAACTGAGTCGGTCAAAGTCAAGTTACCGTCGTAGATGATATCACAGTAGTCGAAATGCGGTCTAATGTATGTTGTATATATATCGTTGAGTATAGGTCTTGGGAGGAATTTCGCGATGGGGTAAATGGGTCCTAAGTGAGAGTTGATTGTTCTGATGATTGTATTAATATGCTGATGGAAGTTGAGGTCAGTAGAAAATGTGAGTCCGAGATGTTTGTGGTTCTTAGCGCTAGGTATATTTTGGCCATTAACCCGCGAGTTGCTGGGGTATATTTCATAACGCGACTTACGGGGGGTATTTTTTGCCCCCCCCCCTGATCTCCGGAACTGCTGGACCGAATGTAAAAATTCGAACGGCATTCGATAGCCCTGATAAATTGATCGATGGAAACATAATATTGTTGACTTCGTGGTCACCGATGACGTCACAGGTCAGGTCAGGTACAAAATGTTTGACCGTGTCAAAACGTCTCGATGGATGGAATTGTCGCGCAAAATTGCGATATTAAACGCATATGCTGTCGATAAATCGGTATGATTCGTGTGTCTGACACTTCTAAGTACCTTTCTAAGCTGTTTATGATCTTGGGTCAGGTCAAGGTCATCCGAGGTCACGTGGTCAAACAGCAGATTACGGTTATTAGGCGTTGTAACACATGTTCATGGGTTTGTTTTTCGTCTAGAACGCGAAAAATGACATTAGAACATTGTTTGTTCCATATAATTAGAAGTAGAAAGCAAAAATGGAAATGCGTTTTTTATGCATAGTAATGCTGTGAGAAGTGGTCGATTTTTGTCATTTAAAGGTCATAACTCGGTCATTTTTAAAGAGATCAACTTTAAATTTGGTACACATATTCACCGAATACGTCTCGATCACATATATTCCGATTTTTTGATAATTTTGTTTTTTTTCTTGAAAATTTTGTAAAAACAAAAAAAATGTATTTGGATTTCTCAAAATTTTGAAAATAAAATAAAATCAGAGATGGCAGTTGGATAGCCCGGTCTATTGTCAGTAATTTGATTTGAAACAATTTAGTTTATCTCAAACATCGTACCTTTGACAGCCTTTTCCGCAAACCATTATTTTGCAACAAAAACCGAAGAACATGACGTCACTCTGACGTCATTCCCGGTTGACCTATCATAGCCTCATATTTTTAATTTATCTAACATGTGTAGAATTGATGTGAGAGAGGGTACTGCAAGTTTGGTGACGATACCGGTGTTCATTTAGGAGTTATTGCAAAATAACGGTAAGGGGGGGGGGGGGGCAAAGAATAGCCCCCCCCCCAGTAAGTCGCGGGTTAAAGGATAATCTTAGGTCATGGTTGTTGTGCCTGTTCGTGAATGTTTGTTGTGTTGTTTTATCTGCATGAAAAGTGATGGCCCAGTCTGTACCATATTGACTGATGATGTCTAAGTCATTTTGCAGTGATTGTCTGTGTTGTTGGCTGTCTTGTGGATGAGAGGAGTATAGGGAAGTGTCGTCTGCATATAATAGTGAGTCATTCTCGGTTTTGTTGGATAGGTCGTTGAGGTATATCAGGGCAAGCAGAGGTCCAAGAACCGAGCCTTGAGGGCAACCAGCTATATTTTTTTTTGTGGCAAGATACGCTATTACCCACACGAACATTTTGAGTACGATCTTCGAGATATGAACTTAGCCATGACAGGAGGGAGCCAAAGATGCTGCATTGAATTTCACATTTCGCAATTAGTGCTACGTGCCAAATTTTGTCGAAATATTTTGAAATGTCGAGAACAATTATTGCAGTGAAGTTATTGTTTTCGTTTAACGGCGAGTACAACTGATGAGCAAGATATACAAGTTGAAGGTGTGTACTGTGACCCGGACAGTAGCCACTTTGCTTCTCAGTTAGAAGATTGTTTTCAGTTAGATGTGTGTATATTTGAATAAATACCAGTTTTCAAAATTTTAGACAGGTTCGGAAGAAGACTTATTGACCGATAGTTGGTTGGATCTGAGTTGGAGCCTTTATGTTTGAAGATGGGAGTAATGCATGTTCTTTTCCAGGATGAGGGAAATTTCCCTAATTTGAGGGATTTATTAAAAAGCTTGGCAAGTGGATTGGCAATTAGCAATGCTGACATTTTAAGTAATTTGTTAGGAATTTTATATGTGCCTCGTGATTTGTTTACGTCTGAGGAATTTAAGATTTTCAGGACCTCTTGATCGGTTACTTGGACCTCTGCTAGTGGAGGAATTGGGGGTAATGGGGTAGTGATGTGAGGAATCGGTCTGTCATTTGTGTCTAGTCGAGTTTGGGTGGCATTCCGAGAATGGTCGCTTTAGTAAGGTCATCAGTGACTGGCTTGACTGTTGTCTTGACTGATGGGTGGTGGTATGCTGTGATTTGCTGTCCTCCCAGTGAGGCCTTTTAAGATGTTGTGGTATGCACGTGGATCTCCTTTTTGTTCCAAAAGTTTAGTGACTTGTGATTAAATGTGTACGTTTTTCAGTCGCTGGTTTGTCTCTGTCGTCATGTTTCGTTTTCGTCTCCACCGTTCCCAGTCGTTAGGAGTGTCACGTCTTTTTGCAATGAAAAACAGTCTGTCTCTTTTGCGAATTTGTCGTTTGAGCTCTAGATTAAACCAAGGCTTGTTGTTAGATTTTGTTGAGAAACTTTTTCTGTGGAATTGAAGCTTTCGCTGCTGACAAAAGAGCATCAGTGAAATTATCAGCTGCTTTGTCAAGGTCGCAGTCCAGTAAGTTGTCCTAGTCAGTACTCATCAGCAGTCTTGTTAGTTTGTCAGCATCTGGGTGTCTATAGTCCCACAGTTGTATTGTTTGTTTATAAATGGTAGGTGCTTCAATTGTGTGGGAGACACACATTGGAATATGATCAATTTTTGAAAAGGAGGGAAGTACAACACTTTCATTAACCATTGATGGATTATATATTACAATTAGATCTCTAAGGTTAGCAATGCCATTTGTCTCTGCATACCGTGTCGGCTGAGTTATGAGCTGTTCAAAGTTGGATGCCAAAATTTCTTAATGAAGAGCAACTTCGTATGACATTATTGGGCTATGATTTGAAAACTTTGGGTCGATGAATGTGTTGCCAGCATTGAAATCACCAAGGATATTAATGTTATGGTGAAAGTAAATTTGTGCTAAAGCAATACTTTCAGTTAGCTTGGTAAGAAATGCAGAATGCTGGACTGATGGCAAATTAGGAGGAGGTACATACACTGAACATATTATCAAATTTGTTTGTTTTATCTTTACAAGGCACCATAATAGGTCTTTAACCACAGTAAGACAACAGTAGGACAACCACAAAATTTACATTTGCCGTCCGACCATTTTTAATTTTCTTGAAAAGTTGTGCACTGGGGGTTTCAAGGGCGGGGATTCATTGGTGGTGACCCCCCCCCCCAAAAAAAAATCAAAGATACGGTCTTCCGTATTTTCACTGTGTTCACTGTGCAGTTCACTGCGCAGACCTAATTTTGACGACCAATAACTCCGAGAATAAAAAAACGATTTTAATATAAAAAATTGTTTGGATCAGGATTAGTCGAAGAACAATTTGGCAATCACAGATTTTAGATTTTTGTTTTGTCACGTGACCTCGTGACCTACTTTTTGCGCCGTGACCTTGACCTGTTGGAAACTAAAATTAAAATTTTCGTCTGATGACGATTTGAGCTTCATTGATGTCTTTCCGTATACAAAATAAAGAAAGTGGGGTTCGACCTGTACAAATTATTTTTGAGTCTTGCAATGCTGACATAATTCGCCGGTAACCCTGGAACAGCTACGTCGTATGCTGTTCTCCATGCCCAACAAGCAATCCCACATCGAGGGTGATATTTCCATCACAATTTTAAAACTGATATTCAACATTGTTGACCGTCATCTGTTTAGAATTACAAACTTGAGCTTCGTATCAGAGACCGTGCCAAGTAGCTGGAAATCTGCTGTTGTCCTTCTAATTCACAAAAAGGATGACCCCTCATTGGCTTCGAGTCCCGTCCCGTTCCTGGGATGTGACAAATCGTAGATAAATTGGTACAAAATCAACTTACATCGTACCTTGGCGAGCAGCAGCTTTGCAGTGAAAAACAGTACGGTTTTAGAACGGGCCACAGCACAACCACGGCGTTGTTGGCTATCACTGACGAAATTTTACGAGGCATAGACAGGGCAGAAATCATCCTTCTGACCATGATTGACGTAAGTCGATGCTTCGACGTAGTGGGTCATGATACACTCATCGCAAAATTAGAACTAATCTTCTGGCTGGTTTAACCCTCGCCCGGGTAGGGCAAAATCACTACGTGTTCGGGTAGGGGTGAGGGGTTGGTACGACCCCCCTTAGCGTTTTCGCCCCTAATTGAGCTAGAGCTTCGATTAAAAACGAGCGTGTTGCTTGCGATGAGAGGAAGCCGCTGTTAGGGTGCGGTCTGACGTCACCTGTGACCGGTGACGTCAGATGCCGTCATAGGTCGGCCGGCACCGAGTGCGGCCGCGGCCGGTCAGGCGGGCGCTGATTGGTCGCCTGCGGCTGCGGGACGGGCGCGGTGGCGCCGGGGTTATCTGTGTCGGAATACACGAGTTTGACCTGAACCAGCGTGTGTGGCGGACCGCCGCCTTGAGGTATAACAGTGGCGACGAGGACTGAACCCGCGCGGCGTGCGCCATGGCCAGTCTGAGTGGTTTAGTGAGGGAGTTTGATCCCAGTCAAGAGTCTTTTGGAACATATTCCAGATGGCTCGAGCAGTACCTGTTGGCTACTGGTGTCTCAGGCCAGGCCAGGAGACGAGCGACTCTCCTCAGTGTGGTCGGCTCCAAGACGTTTGCGCTGTTGGAGGATCTGGTGGCGCCGCAGGCTGTCAGCGACCTGGAGTACGAGCAGCTAGTGACGGTGCTACAAGGTCACTTCGAGCCGAAGTCATCGGAGATCGTCGCTCGGTTCCGGTTTCATTCGTGCTGTCGGGAAGAACACGAATCGGTCAACGAGTACGCAGCCAGGCTGCGGAGGCTGGCAAAACAGTGCCAGTTTCCATCCGATACCCTGTCAGAGATGCTTCGAGATCGGCTGGTTTGCGGTATTCGCGACGCCAGACTGCAGGCCCGGCTCCTCAGTCAGTCGAGCCTGACCCTGGAGTCGGCGCTGACGCTGGCCTGCACCAGCGAGGCGGCAGAGGCTCAGGCGCGGGAGATCGGCCGCGCTGAGTCCGCCGCTGTGCAGGCCGGTCGGCCGTTGGCCGTGGTCGGCCGGGTGGAGCAGCGCGGCCGCGCCGCCCCGCCGGCCGGCGGTGGGCGTGGCCCGGCGTCCGGCGGTCCGGGCCAGCGCCGGACCGCAGTGGACTCGCCCAGCTGGAGGGGAGGTGCCACGAGACGGGATCGGCGGGGACAGGCGGAGCAAGGCGCTCTGGCTCCCTGTTACCGCTGTCGCAGCCGCCGTCATTCGCCGAGCAGCTGCTGGGCGAGAAATCGCCGCTGCTTCCAGTGCGGCGAGATGGGACACGTCCGCGATGCATGCCGTGCCGCGGGCCGTGGCCGGGTGGATCGGGTGGAGGACGACGACATGTTCGGCGCTCCGGCACCATCAGCGGAAGGAGTGGAACCAGATGACGCCGCTGAAGAGATTTACACGCTCTTCTACCAGTCTTCTCCGTCCAACAAGGGCCCTCCGCCCCTGTACGTGGACATTACACTCAACGGTCGTGCAGTGCGAGCGGAGGTGGATACAGGCGCCGCGGTCTCTGTGTGTTCGGAAGAACAGTTTCACAGGCTGTTCCCGAAAGGGGGTCCGACGATAGCCCCCTCTCGGCGTAAATTGTGCACATATGATGGCAAGCGGCTGCCACTACGTGGTGAGGCGAGTGTGCGTGCAGTACGGAGCCGTCTCGGTCAACCTGCCGCTGATCGTGACGGAGGGTACCGGCCCAGTGCTTTTCGGACGCGACTGGTTGGCATACTTCAAGCTGGACTGGACTACCATCTGTCGCATGGCAGACATGTCTCCGCCATCGAAACCGACGGGTAAGCCTGTGATAGCGGACCCCGCGTTAGCCGCTGTGTTGGCAGAGTATGCTGTGGTGTTCGATGATGGATTGGGGTGCTTTAAAGGCGAGAAAGTGACCATCGATGTTGACCCTGACGCGGCACCCCGCTTTTTCAAAGCGCGTCCCGTTCCCCTGGCGTATCGCTCTCGTGTTGACGCGGAGCTGGATAGGCAGATCAAGTTGGGTTTGTGGGAGGAGGTCAAGGACAGTAGATGGGCGGCTCCGTTAGTGGTTGTTAACAAGGTAGATGGATCCCTGAGACTCTGCGGCGACTACAGACTAACAATTAACCAGGCTGCTAAAGTGCATCAGTATCCGCTACCGCGTGTGGAAGAGTTACTCGTTAAGCTAACTGGCTGTCGGATCTTCTCAAAAGTTGATTTAAAGAGCGCTTATAACCAGCTGGTTTTGGATGATAAATCGCGGGAGTATTTAACGCTGAATACTCCTCGCGGCCTGATCAGACCAACTCGGTTAAGTTTTGGCTACTCGAGTGCCCCGTCTCTCTTCCAACGCACGCTGGACCAGCTGCTGAGCGGCTTACCTGGTGTGGCCGTGTTTCTCGATGACGTGATCATCGCGGCTCCGTCTCGGGAGGAGCATGAGTCTCGGTTACGGGAAGTTCTCGGCCGTCTGTCTGACGCTGGACTTCGGGTGAATCAGTCAAAGTGTAGTTTTGGGGTGAGTTCCGTTACTTACCTGGGTTACACCGTGAGCGAGGATGGTGTTCACACGACTGAGCAGAAAGTCACCGCGATACGAGCGGCGCCGGAGCCGCGGAACGTACCTGAGCTGCAGGCCTGGTTAGGGCTTATCAACTACTACAGCAAATTTCTGCGAAATTTATCGACAGTTCTGGCTCCTCTCTATCGTCTGTTACGGAACAGCGAGCCGTGGGTGTGGGGAAATGCCGAGTCCGAGGCATTTGGGAAGGCCAAAGTGCTTTTGCTAAGTTCACCGGTGCTGGCTCACTTTGACTCACAGCGGCCCGTGATATTGGCCTGTGACGCCAGCCCGACGGGCATTGGTGTCGTGCTGAGTCAGCGCACGCAACAGGGAGAGCGCCCTGTGGCCTTTTACTCACGGTCTCTGAATCCAACAGAGAGGAGATATAGTCAAACGGACAGGGAGGCATTGGCTGTAGTAAACGGAGTGAAAAAATTCAATTACTACTTGGCGGGGTGAGAGTTTGTGATCCGCTCCGATCACAAGCCTCTGCTGGGTCTGTTGGGTGAACGAAAACCGATTCCGGTGATGGCCTCGCCGAGAATGGTAAGGTGGGCTTTAATGCTCAGTGGTTATTCCTACCGACTGGAATATATGCCTGCTTCGAAGCAGACCCACTGTGACGGTTTGAGCCGTTTGCCGCTGCCGTGCAGTACAGTGACCTCACCGACACCAGCAGAGTTCGTCAATCTGTTGGAGTTTCTCGACTCGTCCCCAGTGACGTCAGCGCAGGTCCGCGGGTGGACGGGCCGTGACCCGGTGTTGGCGCGTGTGCTGCAGTACACACAGCAGGGATGGCCAGCGGTCGCGGGGGATTTGCCGCCGGAATATCGCCCCTTCCAGCAGAGTCGGGGAACTGAGCTGTCAGGGTGGCTGTCTTATGTGGGGCGGCCGAATTGTGATACCCACACAGGGCCGTGAGAAAGTTCTTAGCATGCTGCATGCCGGGCATCAGGGGGAGTCACGCACGAAGGCATTCGCGCGCTCCTATGTATGGTGGCCTCACATGGATGATGACATTTCTCAGATGGTGAAAAGGTGCCAGCATTGCAATGCGACTCGGAACCAGGCTCGCAGTGCTCCTCTGCACCCGTGGGAATATCCCAGAGGCCCGTACGACCGCGTTCATATCGATTACTGTGGTCCGATAGACGGTCACATGTTCCTGATCATTGTCGATGCCTATTCCAAATGGGTGGATGTGTACCCAACCAAAGTGTCAACTACAGCAGTCACAATCGAGAGAGGGGTGTGTGTGAGGATGTCGTGTGTCCGTCGGAGCTGCCTGTGCTAGGGAATGCGAGACGCGCTCAGAACGATGCACGATGTCCGTCGGAGCTGCCCGCGTTAGAGGGTGTGAGACGTGCTGAGCCTGAGAAGCGTATTCTCCGACCACGTCCGACGGCAGAGCCGGACCGTTTTGTTACGGTATGGAGAAATACCGATACTGTGTCTTAGTTATGTTATGTTGGGGTGCTGTGTTGGTCATACGGTGGTTTGATACTGTGGTGGAGGTGTTAGGGTGCGGTCTGACGTCACCTGTGACCGGTGACGTCAGATGCCGTCATAGGTCGGCCGGCACCGAGTGCGGCCGCGGCCGGTCAGGCGGGCGCTGATTGGTCGCCTGCGGCTGCGGGACGGGCGCGGTGGCGCCGGGGTTATCTGTGTCGGAATACACGAGTTTGACCTGAACCAGTGTGTGTGGCGGACCACCGCCTTGAGGTATAACAGCCGCTGATACACGATGTTAAGGTCTTGGGTTATTAGGTGCCCTCTGAGGTTATGTCAATGACCCAAAAGTAAAAAAATATATAGCTTTGTAGTTACGGTGCCTATAAACCCAAATCATCATCATTAGTGATGCCTTAGTTATGTCTCACATTCGGTATGCCCTTCAGGTATATGGCAACGCAGGCAAGGAGTTAATGAAGACAATTCATAAAGTCGTTAATTTTGCAGCCAGAGTTATTTCCGGACGTATCAAATTTGACCAAATTACAGATGTGATTTCGCAGTTGGGATGGCTAAACGTGCACCAGCTGACTGATTATGTCGACCTGTCTCTATTACACAAAGTGCTGGTTACCGATAGACCGACGGTGCTTGCTGCTCAGCTATCGTTGAATAGAGTGTTGCTCGCAGAACGCGTCAGTCCGATCATTTAGCACTAGAACCAACCACGGGAAGAAAACGTGCATTTATCGTGCCAGCCAGCTGTATAACCAACACTGCGCCAAAACACGACGTGTATAGCTTTTCGCAAGCAACGTTCAAAAAGTTTATCCGTGAAGCCGTCCGAGATGCATGATTTTTAACGATAGTCCTTTATTTTACATTACTGTGCTTATTGTATTTTTACTTTTACATTGTGTACCTACTTTTAACTTGACAAGAGAAATTGCATTGCTATCTTGTATGCCGACGGCCCTAGAGTATCCCTATCGTACTGTACTCTGTATTTTACGAACTAAGTGGAACTGGTCGGATGAAGTGTACAATACAATACAATACAATACAATACAATACAATACAATACAATACAATACAATACAATACAATACAATGTTCGGCCACCTGTCCGTCGATAACTTTGCATTTACTTGACATACGCTTTCGAAACAAAGTCCAGAGTAACTTCTGACGACGAAACCTCTCGGTTGGTGCCTGGTACACCGATTTCACGTCGCCATATGACCTGCCGTATTTTGGAGAAAACAGTTTTTTATTTTTTATTTTTGTGGTCACCACCAATGCCTCGCCCTAGAAAACCCCTAATGCACAACTTTTCAAGAAAATTGAAAATGGTCGGACGGCACCCACCGGTTGTCTTACTGTGGAATGCCCCAACTATAGCCATTGTGTTGAAACAGCGCCTGTACTACTGCGCATTTACCGCTGATTTTATTTTAGATTTATTTTGTATCATGCCTCAGCTGCCACAGTACCCGTAGCTCTTTCAATATTCAGATTCAATATGTTGTGTAATTGAAATTACTCTGTTTAACCCGCGAGTCACTGGTAGCCCCCCCCCCCTTAGGAATATTAGGAATATCTCAACAACTAATGCAGATATCGACGCCAAATTTTCAGTACCTTTCCGAGCTTTCATTGTTACACTTTTTGTGTATAAAAAGCAATTTCGTCAGAAATTGTTCGAGATATAGTGAATTTAGTGACGTCACTAAACACGATTTTGACACAAAAATTAGCTAAACTTTGCCAGGACGCACAAATGCCACATTTGAAGCAAAATGCAATAGAAAAACGTTAAAAGGTAGAAAATTGCAAGGGCTACAAACCAGCTATCTTGAAATTTCGAAACTTTTGTTTTTGACCCAAAAAATGTAAAAACAATTTTGTTTTTATAAAATGCCCAAAAAATCAAACTTTTCAAAGATATTAAAAAAACGGAAAATATGTCAGATAACGAAATATGGGCAACTACCATATCACATGTCAAAATGATATCATCTTTTTTGACTGACATGGCATATAAAGTATGGGTAAATCATGACGTCATATTTTGAAATTGCGTTTTTTGCCCTTTATTGACCAGATACAGACAAATCAATGCCAGCACCGTATTTTTTTTTATAGATAAAACTGATATAGAAACATGCTTTTTTCATTTCGATTTATCAATTTCAAATTTTGACCTTCAGTGACCTGAATTTGACCTGAACTTGACACTAACTTCACGTAAATGAAGTCAGGTGGTAAAATGACTATCACCATCTAATTATACGCGTAAAACCATCCATTAAACATGTGCTGCATGACTTTCGTAGATATTTTGTGTGTAGTGACCTTTTGTGACCTGACCTTGACCTTGCTATTTTCCAACAATCTCACTTTAGCTCATATGAGACATGTATCATACCTTTTGTGATAGAGTGAACCTACCGGTTTCTGTACCTGACCTCGCCCTTGCGACCTACCCGGTCACCGTGTCTGGTAGCGTCCCTGCGACCCTGCCTGGGGCGTGCGGTCGGGCCGAATACAAGCCAGTACTGACCGGACCACCGTGTGTACAACATTGGCGACGAGGTGACTGAGAGCGGAGGATTCTGGTGGAATGTGACTCAAGTGGGACTGGATCGGGAGAGTGACGCTCAGCTGTGGCAGGTATGGCAGGCATTGGACGGATGCCAGCGTTCGATCCGAGTGTGGAGTGTTTCGGGACTTATTCGCGCCGGGTTGAGCAGTATTTCATTGCGAACAGCGTGAAGGAGGAGGAAGATGTGCGCCGCCGTGCAATTTTCCTGAGTGTAGTGGGCGGAAATACATTTAGTTTGTTGGAAGATTTGATCGCACCTGCCACAGTGAAATCAGTGAGTTATAAGGATATCGTCAAGATTTTGTTGGACCATTTTGAGCCTGCGTCATCAGCGATCGTTGCAAGATATCAGTTTAACCGGGCAGTTCGAGAAGCGGGAGAGTCCGTATCGGCATTTGTTGCCAGGCTGCGTCACTTAGCAAAACCCTGTCACTTTTTGAGTGCCACGGTCGATGAAATGCTGAGGGACCGATTTGTTTGTGGCCTACGGAACGAGTATGTTCAAGCCAAGCTCCTAAAGGAGGCGAATCTATCGCTGACATCGGCCATTAAAATCGCCCAACTCAGCGAATCGGCAGACGCGGACGCTTCCCAGTTCAACGGGGCGCCGGCGTCTGGTGACGTCATCAACTCCCTCGGCAGGGACGGCGCCGGAGGTGACGTCATCAACTACTTCAGCCGGGGCGGCGCCAGAGGTCGCGGCAGCTACGGCCGCGGACGGGGACGTGGCGCCGGGCTCGGCCAGCAGCGGCACTGGTCGCGCGGCGGCTACGGCACCGGCGGTGATGCACCCGTCATCATGGGATCTCCAGGAGGAAGAGGACGTGGCAGCGGCATGCACTGGCAGCCTCGCGATGCCGGTCGTGGACAGCTGAGCCTGATGCAGTGCCCCCGCTGCCTGCGACAGCACGCCGAGGCCGAGTGTCCGGCCCGGCAGCTGCGCTGCTACAGGTGCCACGCCGTGGGTCACGTGCGTGCCGCCTGTGCATTCGGCGGGGCGCCGCGTGTGCAGCATCTCAGCGAGCCGGGGCTGGAGACATCCCAGGACGGCGGCGGGCTCGGAGGAGCGTGCTTGCTGGACCCAGCGCAGGCGGTGTCGACCGCCTCGGAAGGGTTTGATGATAATGATGATGATGTGTACTTTCTGTTCCGATCTCAGGAGGTGAAAGTGTCTGCTGAAAGGAAGCCGCTACTGTGTGTCGATGTTTTGGTGAATGACAAACCTGTGCGGCTTGAGATTGATACGGGGGCGGCGTTGTCTGTGTGCTCAGAGGAGGAGTATAGGAGGATCTGGCCGGTAGATTTGTGTGGTTCAGCCGTGTGCCAAAGTGTTGAAGACGTACAGTGGTGAATTGCTGCCCACTATGGGACAAGCACAGGTTCAGGTTAGGTATGGGTCTCAAGTGGCGGACCTATCACTGGTCATTCTGAAGGGATCTGGTCCGTTTCTGTTTGGTCGGGACTGGCTGGCCAAACTCAGACTGGATTGGCCTGCCATCTGTCGGGTGTCGACTGATGCCTCCATTGACGAGCTGGTGACTGAGTTCGCCGATGTTTTCAGTCCGGAGTTGGGACGCTATTCTGGTGAGCCGGTGAGCATCGAGGTCGACCCCGATGTCCAGCCGCGGTTTTTCAAGCCTCGCGCTGTGCCGCTGGCGTATCGTGAACAGGTAGAGCGGCAGCTGCAGGCCGATATTGATCAGGGACTCTGGGAACCCGTGAGATCGAGTAAGTGGGCTGCGCCGTTGGTTCTCGCGCCAAAGTCTGACGGGTCTGTGCGTATTTGTGGTGATTATCGTCTCACCGTAAATAAAGCAGCTCCAGTTGAGCAGTATCCGTTGCCGCGTTTCGAGGAGCTGGCATCGAAGCTCCAGGGGAGTACGGTGTACTCCAAGGTCGACCTCAAGGCGGCATACAATCAACTTTTGCTTGAGGAGAAATCCAGAGAATATCTCACAGTCAACACGCTCAAGGGTTTGTTGAAGCCGACTAGGCTTGGGTTCGGCTATTCCTCGGCTCCCGCGCTGTTTCAGAGAACGATGGAGACGCTGTTGGCGGGCATCCCAGGCACCTGTGTCTTCTTGGATGATGTCGTATGCTCGGGGAAAACGCTGCAGGAGCACAATCTCGCACTGCGAGAGGTGCTGACTCGGGTTCGGGATGCAGGTCTCAGGCTGAACAGGGATAAATGTGTTTTCGGCGTGAGCAAAGTCGTGTACCTGGGACACCAGATCAGCGGCAAAGGTGTCGAGCCAACGAACGACAAAGTGACAGCTGTCGCTGAGGCTCCAGAGCCGCGCAATGTGTCGGAGTTACGCTGTTGGCTGGGGCTAATCAACTTCTATGGGAAGTTTCTGCGGGGACTGGCCTCCACGCTGGCATCGCTGTACGCGCTGCTGCGGAGGGACGCCATGTGGAAGTGGACAGACGTGGAGAGGAGGGCGTTTCAGGATGCTAAGCGCCTCTTGCAGAGTCCCCCGGTTCTGGCGCATTTCGATCCCCGCTTGCCAATCATTTTGGCATGCGACGCTAGCCCGGTCGGCATCGGGTGTGTCCTCAGTCAGAAGACGCCCTCTGGTGAGCGTCCAGTTGCGTTTTACTCCCGCACTCTCAATGATACTGAAAGGCGCTATTCTCAGACGGACCGAGAGGGTTTGGCGGTGGTGGCAGGAGTCAAACATTTTCATTTCTACTTAGCTGGTAAGACGTTCGTGATTCAAACAGACCACAAACCATTGCTGGGTTTGATCGGTGAGATGAAGCCTCGGATGCCCCGGGTGGTCCGCTGGGCGCTGATGTTAGGGTCATACGACTACCATCTGGAGTATATTCCAGGAACGAGACAGGTGCACTGTGACGCCCCGAGTCGTCTACCGGTGCCGGGTGATGTGACGTCACCGAGTCCCGTGCCTGCCGAGACCATCCATCTGATGGAGTTCCTGAATGACTCGCCGGTCTCTGTTGATCAGATTCGCAGTTGGACGGCGCGCGATCCCGTGCTGTCAGTGGTTCTGAAGTTCGTCAGAGATGGGTGGCCGCAGAACACAGCGTCGCTAGGGCCAGATTTTCAACCGTTCAAGTGTCGAGAGGCGGAACTCAGTGTTCAGGATGGTTGCATACTGTGGGGTGCTCGGGTAGTCATTCCACCACAAGGTAGAACACAGATATTGGCAATGCTACATGAAGGACACAAAGGCGAATCTCGTACGAAATCGTTTGCACGTATGTATGTGTGGTGGCCGAATTTAGATGTCCAAATAGTTTCAATCACAAAACAGTGTGAAATATGCCAGGCGCACCGCCCGAATGTACCAGAAACGCCGATCCACCCGTGGGCGTGGCCGTCTCGACCGTGGGAGCGCATACATTTAGATTACTGTGGCCCGATGTCTGGCTGGATGTTTTTAGTTGTTGTTGATGCCCATTCAAAATGGATAGAGGTGTACCCCTCTCGTAGCACAGGCACAGCGGCGACACTCGAGCATTTGCGTCAGTCGTTTGCTCGTTCGGGGCTACCGCGCACGATTGTGACCGACAACGCATCATGTTTTACGTCAGATGAGTTTAAAATGTTCTGCAAACAGAATGGCATTGTGCACCTGACCACACCTGCGATGTCTCCAAAATCAAACGGACTGGCGGAGAAATGTGAAGGAACTTTCAAGAACAGTTTCAAAAAGCAACGTTTCGGTTCTGTTCACACCGAAGTATCTAGGTTTTTGTTTCATTATCGATCCACGCCGCACACCACGACTCGCACGTCTCCGGCAGAGCTGTTTCTGGGGCGCCGTATGCGAACCCCGCTGGACGTTCTTGTGCCTAATTTAGGCGAGTCTGTGCGCCAGCGTCAAGCGAAACAAAAATTGTATCGAGACCAGCACACAGTGGAGCGCAATGTGAATGTAGGCGATTCTGTGTACGTGTCGGCTGTAGGCCGTTTGCGGGGTGGCGAGGAACAGGTATGGCTTCCCGGTGTGTTGGTGGGGAGGGCAGGTGTTAAGCTGTCTGTGCGGTTGGAAGATGGTCGGGTAATTTATAGACATCTGGATCATGTCCGTCCGTCCCCCGTCCGTCCGTCTCGCCATCCTTCTCGCGGCGCCGGCCCTCCGAGCGCTGGGTACCCCCGCTCTCTCGTGGCCTCCCAGTGTATGCGTGCGATAGCACCGCAGCCGGCCGTGACGTCACCGCCGGCCACTGTGAGCGAGGCCGGTGTGTCTGGAGGTGAGGCTCGCTATGCTTTGCGAGACCGCGCGTCACTGCGTCAGCCCGATAGACTGGCATATGTTTGATGTGTCACTGATGTGTGAATAGATTTAGCGTATGTTATGATGTCATCATTTAAAGGTGGAGGGATGTGATAGAGTGAACCTACCGGTTTCTGTACCTGACCTCGCCCTTGCGACCTACCCGGTCACCGTGTCTGGTAGCGTCCCTGCGACCCTGCCTGGGGCGTGCGGTCGGGCCGAATACAAGCCAGTACTGACCGGACCACCGTGTGTACAACACCTTTGACAGCACTTTGGGGGATTATAGGCGCAATCGAAGGCCATGGATGGCAAGTATTGTCCATAAACTCAAATACCTCGATTTTGACGTTTGACTTGACCGTGACCGGACATGTGAACTTAATTTGAATTTGTTAAGTGTGTGGTAGGCTTATCTCATTGAGCGCTTTCGCATGACGCCTTGTGCGTCCCGCTGCGATAATTGGTTCTGAAGATACCAGGGGGGAGGGGGGCTACCCCCCCCCCGTGAGTCGTCTTACAGAATATACCCCAGTGACTGCCGGGTTAATATCTGCTTCTATATCAGTTTCTGTATTTGAACGGCCTATACCTACACATGGAACTTGGAAGGCATACCTATAGGTACGTTGTGTTCTTTCTAACCATTAGATGGCGAGATCTTCCTCGTCATTCAGGGCAGCCTTTGTGTTCCCACTTAACTCAAAAGCAGTTGAGGTCAAGTCAGGTCTAGATCAGGCCAGCCAGGACCAGCTCAGCTTGGTGAGGTCAGCTGGGTCAGGTCAGCTGGGTCAGGTCAGCTGGGGTCAGCTGGGGTCAGGTCAGCTGGGGACAGGTCAGCCTGGGTCAACTCGGGATTTTCTTGCTATTTCACCTTTAATACACCTTTTTGCAGTCACATATTTGACCGATTCGCATTTGACGGCGCGACAGTCGCTTGAGCCTGTATGCCTGAATCGCTACGATCGGTACATTTAGGGACACTACTCGCCCACGGACTGAATTGTTCTGTGAAGGAGGGCAGGAAGAGGGTTCAGACCATCTCGGAAAAGGCAGAACTGGCTATCTGCACCTCTGTCAGGATAATTTCATCAGACCAGAAAATTTTGTTGACTAGCCTTCCCGTTCGGTGAGCAGATGTGTGCGAACGAGGGTGACTCTGGCCTGCAAGCGCTATACCGTTCACATCCCTGCACATCCCATAGTCACTCAGCGTTACGGCAACGCTAGCAGTGTTCAGTTCACTGGCTCATGTTTTCAGATGATAGAATTCCGTTAAACAACCTAGGCTGAATTCAATGAAATGAAATGATAGAGCGCATCCGGCACAGAGCGCGCAGCGGCATGGCTTCTGTCCGTCAGAGACCGACGAGACGGTATCCATCATGACACCACACCCATGGGGTGGTGGCGTGATGGGTACATGATCGGCGAGTGAACGGCAAGTCCAGCGAGTTGCATCAGGCAGAGCCAGACTGTCAATACAAGATACCGGTAGTGCCTCAGTGGCGACGTTCACATGTGCCATTGGTACGCTGGTGGGGTGAAGACTGACCTGGCGTTTTTTAGCCATAGTATGCCACTTGTATATGTCACTTGCATGCTGTATTGTACTGGCTACCGTACTGTATTGTTCTAGCGAAGCGTGTCATGAGCCCAGAACAGCCACTTGGGGATGGGCTTCAGCAAATGCACACCTACATCCCAATTACACGGATTAGAGTATCCAGTATCTGCATGGGTGGCGGAGGCGGGGGGGGGGGGGGGGGACGCTTCCTGTAGTTACTAATGTAGTTACTGATGGCCTCTGGACTTACCGTGCCTGGGTTGCGTCTGCAGTTCAGCGGGCGGGAGGTGCATCCGACGTGCGGCGCACGTGCACTGCCGGCTGGATTCCTGTTCTCGAGCCGGCGGGGCGGGGTTGGGCTGGGGGAGTTGTGTGGCGGCCGCGGGCGGGGGAGGTTGTGTTCGAGAATACAGATAATTGACATAGTTCGCGGTATCTGACAAGTACAAGCTATTTCGGCATTATGGCAGGACTCGATGTCAAGTTGATACCCGAATTTGATGGATCAGACGGGGCAAATGTCGTGGAATGGATCGAGAAACTGGAGATGGTCTGCACGCTTTCTCGGCGTGACGAAGAGCAGGCGGAGACGCGACAGGAAGTCGTCATACCGTTGAGACTGAAGGGAGGCGCGCTGTCAGTATACCGGCAGTTGCCAGCAGCGGATAAGAAGGATCCAGAGAAGATAAAAGGTGCGTTGAAGAGGGCCTTTGCGTTCGATAAGTTCACGGCTTATGAACGTTTCATGGATCGTAAGCTCGAGGCGGGGGAATCGGTAGATGTTTTCCTCGCGGAGCTCCAGCAGCTCGCGTCCCTGTTCGGGGGGCTCAGCGAAGGTGGTCTCTGCTGTGCGTTCGTGGCGGGGCTACCGGGAGCTGTGAAGCAGGTGTTGAAGGCGGGAGCGCGAGTAGATTCGCTTTCCCTGAACGACCTCGCGGACCGGGCCCGCGCCGTGTTACGCGAAGAGTCAGACGCGGCCGCCATGTTGGCTGGCGCGAGGCGGCCAGTGGCGCCGCCAGGCGGTGGCGGCAGGCGGCGAGGCCCGTGTTTTACCTGCGGGGAGTTCACACACATCGCCCGCGAGTGCCCACGTGACCGACGCTTCGGAGGCCGGCAGTGGCAGCCGGCTGCAGATGGCGGCTCGCGCCCGTCCCCGGCACGCGGAGGTGATCCACCCGCCCTTCAGTGCTACCGTTGTCGGGCATGGGGACATATCGCCGCCCGCTGCCCAAACGGGGAGCGAGAGGAGGCACCTGCGCCGGCCTCCTCTCGGGGCTGAGGGATCTTACTGGCGCGCTACCGGTGAGAGAGTTGGACATCGACGGAGCACGGTGTGCCGTGCTGATTGACTCTGGGTGCACGCGGACGCTGGTGCACGGGTCAGTGTGCCGTCGGTGGCGGAGGCGAACAGTGCACGTGGTAACTGTAAGCGGCCAGCAGCTTGAGTGTGCGGGCACTGGGGACGTTCAGCTCGCTGTGCCAGGCTGCCGGGCAGTGGTGGTGAGCGCCCTGGTGGTCAGGGAAAAACCCCTCGGGTTTGGCGTGATAATGGGGATGGACGCTGTCCAGGCTCTAGGGGGAGTGACTGTCCGCTCGCCCTCTGACGTGCAGTTTGCGAGGAAGCGAGTACGGCGTGTGTTGCCGCTGCCGATGAGCCGCAGCCGACGGGAGAACTGAAAGTCGAGAAGGAGGACTTCTGCGTGACATTTGACCCGACCCAGCGGCGCTGGGTAGTGTCATGGAAGTGGACCGGGGGGCAGCCCGCCGAGTGAGCTGTTCAGCACGGTGGACGAGTACCCGGTGCCGGCGGAGGCGCGCGCCGAGTACGAAGCGGAACTGGACAACTGGATCAAGGATGGCTGGCTGCGAGAGTACGATGAGAGACAGCTGGGTCCGCCCAAGGGATCGATACCGTTGATGGCGGTAGTGCAGAGGACGAAAGTGCGGCCGGTCTTGGATTTTAGATCCTTGAATCGCCATGTGACGGCCTTCACGGCCGACGCGGACATTTGCGCAGAGCGGTTGCGCAGGTGGCGACAGATGGGGGCTGACGTGGCGCTGCTGGACTTGAAGAAGGCGTTTCTGCAGGTCCACGTAGAGGAGGCTCTCTGGCCGTACCAGACCGTCTGGTTCAGGGGGAAAAGGTTCGCGCTGACTCGGCTCGGCTTCGGACTAAACGTTGCGCCGTCAGTCATGCAGACGGTGCTGGACACGGCCGTGGCACAGGACTCGAGCGTCGCGGCAGCTGTCTCGACGTACGTCGATGACATCCTGGTGGACGAAGCCAAGATGTCTGCCTCTGAAGTGGCCGAGCATCTCCGAGCCTACGGGCTCGAGAGCAAAACCCCGGAGCGAGCAAAGGACGGCGCTCGCATCCTCGGACTGAGGGTCTGGGGGGAGCCGACTGGAGACCTGAGATGGGGCAGAGACAATCAGATCAAGGACGTGACGAAGCCCTTGACGAAGCGAAAGGTGTTCTCCATCTGCGGGCAGCTGACCAGCCACCATCCGGTGTGCGGCTGGCTCCGCCCGGCTGCCTCGTTCGTCAAGCGGTTGGTCAATGAAGTGACGAACGGCTGGGACGATCCCGTCGAGGAGGAGAACGTGCCGCGGCTGGTTGAGGAGCTGATAGCCAGAGTGAAGGCCAACGACCCAGCTAAGGGCCGATGGGACGCGAGTGGCGATGCAGTGGTTGTGTGGACTGACGCCAGCTCGCTGGCTTCGGGCGTTGTCGTGGAGCTGCCAGATGGCGGTGTCGTCGAGGACGCGTGCTGGCTGCGCAGTGACGTGTTGGCGCACATCAATATGGCCGAGCTAGACGCGGCCATCCGTGGTGTAAACTTGGCTGTGGCCTGGGGCATGCGCGTCATTGAGCTGCGGACGGACTCGGCGACCGTGCACCGCTGGGTGGATGATGCTCTGACTGGCCGTGCTCGCCTCCGCACCAAAGCGCATGGCGAGATGCTCATCAGACTCCGTGTTGAGATCATCCGCCAGCTGGCCAGCGAGCTCGGACTTGACCTGTCGGTGGTGCTGGTCCGATCGGCGGAGAACCGCGCTGATGTTCTAACGCGTGTGCCTCGAGCGTGGCTCAGCCAGGCTGAGCGTGTGCGAGTGCGTGACGGCTCGACGATGAACATTCAGCCGGCTGTCCGTGCTGCGTCTGTGGCCGAGCGAGACGCGGGTGCAACGGCTGCGACCGAGCGAGGCGTCGGTGCGAGTGCGGCGTCTGTGGCCGAGCGAGACGCGGGTGCAGCGGCTGTGGCCGAGCATGCAGCAGCTGTGGGTGCAGCGGCTGTGGCCGAGCGAGACGCCGGTGCGAGTGCGGCGTCTGCGGCCGAGCGAGGTGTGAGTGCAGTGGCCGTGGCCGAGGTGCACGTGAGCGCTGGTCACCCCGGTGTCCGACGAACGTTGTATTTCGCGCGGCGCTATATCGGGCGGACTGTGACGCGAGCTCAGGCGCGGGCCGCGGTGCTGGACTGTGATGTGTGTCGCGCGATTGACCCGGCACCCGTGAAGTGGCGTCACGGGACGCTGGACGTACCAGAGACATGGCAGCGACTCGCGATTGACATCACACACTATCACGGCCAGCATTACCTGACCATTGTGGACTGCGGACCGTCCCGTTACAGCTTGTGGCGGCCACTGCGCCGCGAGGACTGCGGTAGCGTTGTTCGGGCGCTTGAGGAGGTGTTCTGTGAGCGGGGGGCGCCTGTTGAGCTTTTGAGCGACAATGGTACTGTGTTCCGCAGCCGCGACTTTAGGACCTTTGCTGTTCGCTGGAATGTGTCGCTGCGGTTCCGAGCTGCTCACGTGCCAAGCGGTAATGGGATTGTCGAGCGCAATCACCGCACAGTGAAGGTCATCGCCGCGAGGAAACGGTGTCCCGTTGACGAGGCAGTGCATTCGTACAACGTGTCGCCTCGTGACGGCGAGGCGGCTGCTAGTAGCCCCGCCAGTCGAATTTACCGTTATACGATCAGAGACTGTGCGCGACCCGAGGGCGATCAGTCCGACTCCGCTGCGCCGGAGTTCGAGCCCGGGTCGGAGGAGCCTGAAGTTCCGACAGTGGGAGGGGACGCATTCGCGGTCGGCGATGCTGTGTGGGTAAGACAGCGCGGCACTCGGTGCTCAGAACGATCAAAACGCGGCACGGTGACAGGTCTGGTCTCACGACAGGTTGTTGACGTGGATGGGGTTCCGCGACATGTAAGGGACCTGCGGCGCTGCGTGCAACAAGCGCCGCCCTGTAACGAGCAAACAGACGTAGATACCGCGGCGCCAATCAGCGCAGATGCCGATGTTCCACTGATTGTTGATGCGCCAATGCCGCAGGCTGATGTGCGGGCGCCGTGTACTGTGGAAGTCACGAGTTCGTCTGAGGTTCCGAGATCGGGGGCTGATAATTCAGTACCGCGGTCTGCAGAGGCTGCTCAGTTACCTGCTGGAAGAACTGTAGCACCGGCTCCTGTTCTTAGACGTAGCCAGCGCGTCCGCAGGCTACCTTATAGGCGATGGTGTTGTGATCATGATGATCAGGGAGGAGTGTAGTTACTAATGTAGTTACTGATGGCCTCTGGACTTACCGTGCCTGGGTTGCGTCTGCAGTTCAGCGGGCGGGAGGTGCATCCGACGTGCGGCGCACGTGCACTGCCGGCTGGATTCCTGTTCTCGAGCCGGCGGGGCGGGGTTCGGCTGGGGGAGTTGTGTGGCGGCCGCGGGCGGGGAAGGTTGTGTTCGAGAATACAGATAATTGACATAGTTCGCGGTATCTGACAAGTACACTTCCCCCCAAACATTTTCGGATTTAACATTACGCCTATTGGCGTTGCATGGAAAGAATCGGCTTCAAAGTCCCTCCAACTTCCCTCCACGATATCATATCCAACTTTACTTTATCATATCAACCTCCAACTTTCGGAAGGTGGTGCCGCCCTTGAGTATCTGTCATACTCAGATAAAACTTTCGATCACTTTCGCTGATGACCGGCCCTTGGCCCTGACTGTGGAGACTGTGTTCGTTAGCAGCAGCCGTAGACAGGTCGGCTGCGACACGTACGGAAGCGACAGCCACGGATTTCGTCATTCGGGATTATGTCTCCGTCCGTGGACGTTGCTCAGACGCTGCCGCGGAAGCTTCAAGGTAAGCACCGTGTTCCAGATTAGGCTCAGAAATCGACCTTTATCAAGTGCGATACTGAAAACGGATCCGGACGATTCTTGTTCAGAAAGTGATAACCAGTTTTGTTGCGTAAGATACTCGAGGAAGTCATGAAGTGATCCTTATGAGATTAATGAAATGAACGCTCTGTTTGCCAGCCGAGAGAGATGAACTGGTTGACCGATTACGTAGCTCTGCTCCATTGGACAGAGTAAGCTCTGCCACCTTGACGAGTGATCTCTTGTGTTCCTTACCACCGAGGGAGTTTTCTGTGTAGCAACTCTCGGAGATTCATATGGGGTGTTGCATAATGTCACACACCAATCCATTGCTGTGTGAGTGGAGGCGATCAAAGACCTGCCTTCTTTTCTCAATCACGCAGTGTTGCAAGGGGTAATCCACGATTTGGTTACTTTTAATATGATATTGTTTATTTTCCTTCATGCGTATTTAGCATTATGAACGACTTGCATTCATGGTCCCTGTGTTATCCAATGGTATGATGTGTGCTTCAGTCACACATTGATTTAGCCGATGAAATAATCCAGCCATTAACTGGCATGTGACGGTGTCTGCCGCGTACAATGACTTTTGAAGTCTGCCGCGTTGGCCTGAATCGTCCCAGAATCATGAGGGAGGGAGGGAGCGATCCCGTCTCCCGTCTCCCGTCTCCCGTCTCCCGTCTCCCGTATCCCGTATCCCGTATCCCGTATCCCGTATCCCGTATCCCGTATCCCGTATCCCGTTCCCGTAGTTCTCGTATCCCATTCCCGTATTTCATACATATGTGATCTTGCACGATTTCGGTGATACTTATCATTGACTGCCATTGACCGGGGGGGGGGGGGGGGGATTTCGCCCCCTGACGAACTTTCGCAATAGCTAAAAAGCCAATAGCACTATCAACGTGAAACTGCTTTGGGTATTTTATCCTACATCAATCTTACGCCTTATGTGCAAAAATGAAGCAATTTCGTCAAAATAAATCTCGAGATATAGCGAATTAGTGACGTCACTACATACCAGTTTCGTGATATATATCGTGACAGAAGTGATATCCTTTGCCCTGAAGCCCAGCAATCTTGGGATAAAGGCCCAGTAGAATATTTGGGGATACAAATACATGCAAATGTAGACAACATAAAGGAGCTGAATTACCCAGGAGAGATAGGCAAATTGAAAGCAAAATTGCAACCCTCGTTTGGGAGGTCTGTGACGGCGTACGGCAGAGTACATATGGTTAAATCAGAGGCAATGTCACAACTAATATACTTAATGTCAGTATTAGCCAAGCCATCACCAACACAGTTTCAGGAGATAGAAACTATTACCATACAATTTATATGGGGTAAAGGACGAGATAAAATAAAACGATCAGTGTTAAAAAACGAATGGGCTAATGGAGGATTAAGGGTGTCAGACCCATCAATACAAGCAGATAGCTTAAAAATCGCTTGGGTGAACAATTCTTAGATGATGAAAACTGTGGGAAATGGAAAGACGTTGCTCACAGCTACGTGACGCTTACAGAGAACCTGTCAATATTTCAGTGCGACACGTCATATGAACAGGTCTTCCATTTTAGCCAGAACACATTTTGGGCTGAAACAGCTAAGGCATGGTCAGACACAATGAGAATAGAAAATCCATCGAGCGGGGACATTTTTTCAACTGTGTTATGGTGCAACCGATATCTCAAAACTTGAGAGCAATCCAAATATAGTGAGACAGGTCATGCAACACAGAGGTGTGTATCAATTAAAGGATCTGCACGATTATGAAAGAAGATGCTTGTATACTAGCAGCCAATTACGAGAAAAGTACCGATTCGGAAATTTCCTCGTATGGTTCTTCGTATGGTTCCTCGTATGGTTTCTCGTATGGGAATCGCTTTTACATAGTATACCAGCCAGCTGGAAAGAGGTCATAGCCAGAGAAAACCCTATCGCGGTGATTCCGAACACAAATTTTGAAGGGATAATTTTATCGCGTTTGTTCATTCAGAATCGCTTGACCTTTTCAACAGATCCAGATTATTTCTTCAACCGGACAATCAACAATCGGTTCAATTAGGAAATTTCCAAACTCGTATTTGATCACTAATTGAGCACCAGCTGCAATATCAGCTTCCCAGTGAGAGACGAACTGCCGGTGTTGCACATTGTTGCACCACAGTTACCGGTGGCTGGGAATATATATAGCGGCCGGTCGAAGCTGAGATCAGTGGAGGTTAGGTGACTCCAGTGACAACAACAATGCAGCTGATGGTAAGTTCACCGGACTTGTATGATGGGTTTTACTCACGTTTGAAGGATATAACTTACGCTATCTTTTGAATATTAGAATGACGGTGTTTGACAACTCAACGGCAGTCTAAATACATTTTGTTTTGACGTTTCTTCAACCGGGCTTGTAATGTGCATAGAATCTGCGAAGATAATATATTCCGATGCCATCTTTACCGATAAGGCATCAGATTTCAAAGTAAATACAAACGTTTAAGTATACCTGTTTGCATCCACTGTATGTAAGTCGATTGAAAACTGAGACCAATTTCACAAAGCACAAAAGTGTGTAACTACAAAGAATTTCTTTGTTATTACAAATAATTTGTACACATGTTTGTAGTTTGGATTTCACAAAACTCCAGGACAGTAAATCTCAATTTACTATTTACGAACTAGTTTACAAAGATATTGTTTGTATTTTTTTGCAATTGCACATGTTTTATTTCTCGAAGGTTGACGTAAGTGAGGACATTTTTGCAATTACAAACTTTTAATTCCAGTGGGTCAGGGGTTCTGAATTTCAGAAACTGCTTTGATAGTTGACATTGTTTGACTGTTCAGGTTATTTTCTTGGTGAGGTTGTTACGTTGCCGAGGTTGTTAGGGTAATGGTTTAGTATTTCTTGAGAGATTCGAACAGGGATCTCCAGCTTTGAAGTCCAGTCACAGTGCACCTTACCGATTGCGCTGTGAGGGGCGCCTCCACGCAGAGAAACCGCATGGCGATATAATTGCAGCGGTCAACGATGTCTTGTGCAATGTGCAGTGAACCTTCACCCTTTACGACGTAGGAAATCGGCTAGGATAGGTGAAAAAAATGGTCGAGAAATTCAACGATCTTTCTTTTAAGAGTAGTTATGTTGTTATGCTCCGCCACCCGGTGAATGGCCAAGTTCTGTTTACTCTAATTGCTTACCAAGATGTATTTTTACGATCAGAGTTTGCATTCCGATGAAATGTTAATTAAAAGATAATTCTCCCTATATCTAATTTTATATTGAATAACAAAATAAACCACAATGTAAATATTTGTTAAATTAATTTGTTAACAATCAAATTATTTGTCATTAGCACCAAGTGTAATACTTTACAATCGGTAATTCAGAGGTGGTGAATGTTTGTGAAATGTCTTTTTGTGAGGTTCGCAATATTTTCTCGCGTTTTTAATCGCAAACATGTGTAATTACTAACTTCTTTGTGAAATAGGCCTCATATTTAAATTATTGAAGGGACTATCCCACCTTAACATTACATTTGAGTTGAGATAGCCATTTTGATGGCTTGGCATTGAAATTAAGTATGGTAGCAGTTAAAACAACCACAATGATATAATCAAAAAGATATTCGAGTTCGATTTTTACATCTGTAAAAAATAAGGCCCATGTGTATTTGAATAGGGTCTCTAAACCGACAGCGTCGTCTCTCTTTACCCAACTGGTAATGATAGCCGACTTGTTTTAAGGTGAACCTTGGAGATATTTGCTATGTTTCAATGGTTTGGTAGTTGGTTTGTTTGGTATTCAAAGTGCCATAATTGTCTCGAAATAATTGTGCCCATACTTTGGCAGCGTAAAGGATTTATGTGTAGCTCTCTAGACCTCAATATGACGTTATCAACCCAAATATTAAAACCTAACTTTTTATTAAATTGAGCACTGTTTGCGAGAAACAAATGTCATAATCGTGTTCGGCAGCAATTACGTCATATTTTGCACCACTAGCGATGTACATTTGACAACTTTTGGGAAGGTGGGACCAAACCCCCGCCTTTAAAGGAAATAGTTTACCTTCAACATTAGTGTTAAACTGAGATAGCAGTTTTGTAGCCCGTGTTGGGAAACCCCTATCTGCAAGTTTTATTGACTGAAAAGACTCTCCAGCCGAATATATGATTTTTTTGGGCGAAGGAATGCGGTGCTGGCGAAATCATGCTGTACTGGTTCTAGCCCGGGCAGAGGCTATACCATCAGCCAATCAGCTTGCAGCTAGTGCTAGCAAGCGAACCGCCGGCCGCCGGTTGGCACATCTGCAATGCGAGTCTATCCTTACGCGACTACTTTCGAATCTAATTGGCTGAATCATTTTTTTACATTCGCGTGACGTCAGGACTCTGACTCAGAAAGTATGCATATAGTTTTGATAAACAATACAAATTTACGGCCTTCTGTCCTGAATCGGCGCGATATAAGGCCATTTTTGACAATATAAAAAGAAATTGTATTAAAAATATAATCAAATCGTGTTTGGTAAAACATTTCCAAGGTGAACTTTTTCCTTTAATACATGCAATAACCAATTTCGACCCCAGATGTACAAAATACATTCCTTCGCAGAATGCAAGTGAATGCATCATATTTTTACTGACAAGATATTGCCAAGTTATATCACTTATGAGGCAGACCAATAGGTGGGTCTTCGCTGTTGCATTTTACAAGTTATTGGTAGCACTTACGTGTGAGTACTATGATAATATGCTACTCGTGTATACATAAGCTACTTACATATATAACGTTGCTCGTATGTGAGTGTGCCATTGCACGCGTTCCAGATCTGGTTTATCCTCTGGGTGGCGACTGCTGCCGCAGCTCCCCAGCTCCCCCTGGCCTCGGGCAAGGGCTTCATCCAGGACTTCGGCCAGGATTTCAGTCAAGATGACCTCAGCCAGGACTTCATTCAGGAGGACGTCAGTCAGGACTTCAGCCAACACTTCAGTCAGGACTCTAACAATCAGCAGCTTGTCACCGACAGCAGACCACAGGCGCGGATTCTTAGTCAGAAGTTCGAACAAGACCCAGCTGGAAATTACGTGTACAGCTATGAGCAGGACAACGGACATGCCGTAAGTTATGTTTTGCTTTTTAGTTGAACATGTGATTATCCATGAAAAAGCTATATTGTTCATTGGTAAAACCACCCAAAGTTTCAAGTAACAACTAGTATTTACAAAAATGCCGCACAAAACTCATACTCTGCAAGCTGCCGTCTCAGATTTTCGTGTCAGACAACCAGCAAATCGCGAGAAATCATAATTTTCTAGAAACAACAAACAAATAATTTCATAAATAAAAACGATATAGTAAATACAATAAATAAGTTTTTACCCCAATGATAACGATGGAGACATCAATTGTCCCCTGTTAGTCAATTTCGTTCAGCTAGGACGCAACACTAGCATACGAAGTCAAAATTGTAGCAGATTTAACGTCGGGTGCCAAATTTCACCCCAGAAAACACAATAGATTATATCCATCAGAACGGCCAAGATTACCTATTCTACGGAAGCACACCCACCTGTTATCTACCGTTACCAAATATTGTTGTGAAGTATGACTATGCACTAAGTCTATTTCTACGTTTAAAATAACAACCGCCCCAACCGTTTGCAGGCAGAAGAGATTGGGCGCGTTCAGCCGGAGACTGGAGGCTTGTCGAAGCAGGGCAGCTACCGGTACATCGGAGACGACGGCAACACCTACCAGCTCAGTTACGTGGCCGACGAGCGCGGATTCCAGCCGCAGGCCGACCACCTGCCTCAGCCGCCAGCTCAGATCCTCGAGTACGAACAGCTGAGGCGGGAACACCCGGAGCTGTTCTGGGCCGAGAATGGAGGTGCTCCTTTTGCTCCCATCAACCAGCAACAACATATTACAACACTGCAGGCTGCTGATCAGCAGTTCGATCAGCAGTCATTCTCTGACCAGCAGTTCGATCAGCATCCATTATCTGACCAGCAGTTCGATCAGCAGCCATTCGCTGATCAGCAGTTCGATCAGCAGTCATTATCTGACCAGCAGTTCGATCAGCAGTCATTATCTGACCAGCAGTTCGATCAGCAGCAGTTCGCGTCTCTACAGCCTGTTAGCCAGCAGCTCAGCGATCCTAGGCTAGTGGACAAAATCCCAGCGCCGCTGCTGCCGCTGTCCGGAAGCCTGCCGTCAGACCAGAGCCAGTTATCTGATCAGCAGTTCGACCAGCAGTCATTCTCTGACCAGCAGTTCGAGCAGAAATCAATATCTGACCAGCTCGAGTTCAACCAGCAATCATTCTCTGATCAGCAGTTCGATCAGCAGTCATTCTCTGATCAGCAGTTCGATCAGCAGTCACTCTTTGATCAGCAGTTCGATCAGCAACCACTCTCCGATCAGCAGTTCGATCAGCAGTCATTCTCTGATCAGCAGTTCGATCAGCAGTCATTCTCTGATCAGCAGTTCGATCAGCAGCCCCTTGGTCAGTTGTTCAGCGACCGGCAGTCGGGCCGGTCGCTTTCAAGTCAGCTGCATCTGTTTGGCACTCTGGTACCTCCTGTTTGAGGTATATGCGCACAATGACGTCATAGAGGGCCGGAGTAGATTCACTCCCTATTGGCTGTTCACAAGAGTCATGGTTATACTGAGCCACCAAGTTTTCAGCTGAATCTCTGTGAAAACTAGGTGTGACGCAAGAGAGTCTATGCTTTGACACTCCAATTGCTCCAATTGCTCTTCTGTAAACAAGTGCTTTCCTATATGTGTTTCAAATATGTTTCGAAGTATTGGTTTATGCTCTAACCTTAGCTTGTTATGTTGGAAATGGTGTATTGGTATGTTGGATTCATGTCTCAGTGTTTGTTTTCGTTTTTGTATTTTGTTGTTTTCGATGCATGGTTTACATTGTTGTGCATTGATGAGAGTGGAAAATATATATGTTACATATATTTTCATCTTGGTTTCCTCACTTGAAAGAGAAGTGTTTTCCAAGAAGGAGTGTTCGGAGTGGTTATACTCTATCAAAAGCAATGTCGAATGCTTGTGCTTGCACTATGTCCATGCATTAATGCAAACATAAGTTTCCATTGATGTATTGATGTGTTTGCTTATCTATGACTCTTACAGAAGGAGAACACGTAAACAATGATATTCGCCGCGCGTCGTACATGACGGCCATCACCAGCTCGTCTCATTCTATATTCTGATTCATATCCGAGGTCAGCCATTGATGCTGAGATACTGACCAGGTTTCCGTATGCAATAATTATAGGTACTACGATACATTCAATATTGAAGTTACTTGACACAAAAATATCACGACGGAAAATAAAATGACACCATGTCGACATTGTTAGGCCAAGGTTAGACAAGACAGAGCGCACTAAACCATCTGTGTATTTCAAGATGTTGCAAAGTGCCATATACTGAGATAAAATTTGACTAGGTTGCTATGGTAACCCATTAGTTCCAACTTTTACCAGTGGGTTGGTTACCACCTGGTGACGCATACCACCCATGTTACCAGTACCTTACCATAGTAGGATAGTTAAGCTTACTAACAGGTTACCATAGCTGTACCGCCTACCCTAGTAACCCTTACCACGGTCATACCACCTACCCTGCTCAGTGCAGTGGCGGACCCAGGATTTTCTAAGGCAGGGGCTTCGGGCCCGAGGGCGGCATATTTCCCCGGTGACTGGGGCGGTATGGTTCAGAAGGGCGCCAATCCAATATGTCAATTAAACGGGCCAAATATGCCTCTTGTCCCCCCCCCCCCCGGTGGGGGGGGGGGGGGCAGAAACTGCCCCCTACCGGATTCTCTCAATATCTTGAAACTATGATAGATATTGACGTGAAACATTCCGTACCTTATGTTGCATCCATGTTACGTCTTCTCTCAACATGTCAGTTGGACAAACTACAGAGGCGATCAAAAATAGATCAATCGATTTTTAGATTTTGTTATGCCCATGTTTGGGCATACATGCAGTATCAAACTGTGAGGCCTATGTCATTAGGCCAATTCGGAGCAACATACGCATACTCGGAGCAGGAGCATAGGGAGAATTTCGCCCAGGGGAGACTGTAAATCGCACTCGTGCTACCTCGTCCTATTTACCCTTGACTGGGATGACCTGCGTCGGTGGTAGCGGCCTGAGTAAGATGAAGTCAATGCACGGGGAGGACCGTGCAGAAAGTTTGTTACACGTAAATCCTTCGACTTTAAATTCCGCTTGTCAGCAAATATTGCGCGATCGGATATGGTCCATGCAAACAGCTCTGCTTAGCGAAGGGCGCCGCACCATGGTGTCGGCGCGAACCGCATTCAAACGTAAGGTTTGAACCAAATACAAATATGCGCTCAGCTTTAGCTGACAGCACGAGCATAGACTGTTCACCGTAAGTCCAGGAGCTTCCCTGTCTCGGCATATAACTTTTTTTTTAGCGGGGAAAGTCATTTAGGGTAGCCCCTGCCTCGTCCGGAGTGATAAACTCATTCTACCTCAATTGAAGTAATAGCATCACAGAAACTATTGTTCTTCTTGTCTCCCATGAGCAATGTCGTACCCAGAATTTACTCCAGGAGGGGTCAATTTTGTATCAGGGGTCTTAAGGTACCCACACCCAAAAAAAAACTCACCGGATTTGGCCCACTATATTTTTAGAGGCATATTTTCAACATTTTTTCTTTTAAAAAAATATGTGTTTTTTTCGAAATAGGGACCTTCGGGTCCTATTTCCAAAGGGGCACATACGGCCAAGGGGGCACGTACAGACTTTCAGGAGGGGAAATTGCCCCTTCCCCCCCCCCTCCTGAGTACGTCTATGCCCATGAGTAACACTCGGTGGCGTGCGTAGAAATTCACAAAGGGTCATCTTTAGGCCCATCACTCGGTCTGAGGGGCCCCAGGTCTGAGGGAGCCCTTTGTCAGCCTGAGGAGGCCCTTTGTCAGCCTGTGGGCTCTTATGTTCCGTCTGAGGGGCCTTAGGGTTGGCGTGAGGGGCCACGATCGGGTTGAGGGGATCCTCCGGCGCCCCGAAGGGTATCTTGGTCGGCCTGATGGGCCCAGTCAACCTGAGCGGTCCTCAGTCGGCTTGAGAGGACCTCGATCGGCCTGAAGGAGAACTTGGTCGGCTTGAGCGGGCCCTCCCGTCAACCTGAGGGGCCCTCGTCGGGCATGAGGGGCCCTTAGATGATTTATAGGCCTGATAGAACCCTTGCCATGCCTGAGCGGATCCCAGGCTGGTCTGAGAGGGCGATTGTTGAGGCCTGAGAGAGCCTCGCACCTCCGACGGTCACTGGCCGGAGGGGCGCCGTCACTGGCCGGAAGGGTGCCGCAATTGGCTCTAGAGGGGCACCGTCATTGGCCGAAGGGGCACCGTAACTGGCCGATAGGGCGTCGTCACTGGCCGCAAGAGTGCCGTCACTGGCCGGAGGAGTTCCATCACTGGCCAGATGAGCGCAGTCACTAACCGAAGTGGCGCTGTCACTGGCTAGAGGGGCGCCGTCATTAGCCAGAGGGTGCCGTCACTGGCCAGATGGGCGCCGTCATTAGACGGAGGGGCGCCGTCACTGAACAGCGTGGCGCTGTCAATGGCTGGAGGGGCGCCGTCATTGGCTGGAGGGGTGCAGTCACTGGCCGGAGTGGCGCCGTCATTTGCCGGTGGGGCGTCGTCACTGGCCGGAGAGGGGCCGTCACTGGTCAGAGGGGCGCTGTCACTAACCAGAGGGGCGCCGTCATTGGTCAGAGCGGCGCCGTCATTAGCCGGAGGGGCGCCGTCACTGGCCGGAGGGCGCCGTCTATGGCAGGGGATGCCGTCACTACCCGCAAAAGCACCGTCACTGGCCGGAGGGGCGTCCTCACTGGCCAGAGGGGCGCCGACACCGTTTGCAGGCAGAAGAGATTGGGCGCGTTCAGCCGGAGACTGGAGGCTTGTCGAAGCAGGGCAGCTACCGGTACATCGGAGACGACGGCAACACCTACCAGCTCAGTTACGTGGCCGACGAGCGCGGATTCCAGCCGCAGGCCGACCACCTGCCTCAGCCGCCAGCTCAGATCCTCGAGTACGAACAGCTGAGGCGGGAACACCCGGAGCTGTTCTGGGCCGAGAATGGAGGTGCTCCCTTTGCTCCCATCAACCAGCAACAGCGTATTACAACACTGCAGGCTGCTGATCAGCAGCTCGATCAGCAGTCATTCTCTGACCACCAGTTCGATCAGCAGTCATTCTCTGACCAGCAGTTCGACCAGCAGCCATTCTCTGATCAGCAGTTCGATCAGCAGTCATTCTCTGACCAGCAGTTCGATCAGCAGTCATTATCTGACCAGCAGTTCGATCAGCAGCAGTTCGCGTCTCTACAGCCTGTTAGCCAGCAGCTCAGCGATCCTAGGCTAGTGGACAAAATCCCAGCGCCGCTGCTGCCGCTGTCCGGAAGCCTGCCGTCAGACCAGAGCCAGTTATCTGATCAGCAGTTCGACCAGCAGTCATTCTCTGACCAGCAGTTCGAGCAGAAAACATTTTCTGACCAGTTCGAGTTCGATCAGGAATCATTCTCCGATCAGCAGTTCGTTCAACAGTTATTATCTGATCAGCAGTTTGATCAGCAGTCACTCTCTGATCAGCAGTTCGGTCAGCAGCCACCCTCTGATCAGCAGTTCGATCAGCAGTCATTCTCTGATCAGCAGTTCGATCAGCAGCCCCTTGGTCAGTTGTTCAGCGACCGGCAGTCTGGCCGGTCGCTTTCAAGTCAGCTGAATCTGTTTGACACTCTGGTACCTCCTGTTTGAGGTATATGTGCAAAATGACGTCATAAAGGGCCGGAGCAGATGCACTCCCTATTGGCTGTTGACAAGAGTTATGGTTATCCTGAGCCACGAAGTTTTCAGCTGAATCTCTGTGAAAACTATGTGTGACGCAAGAGAGTCTATGCTTTGACACTCCAATTGCTCTTCTGTAAACAAGTGCTTTCCTATCTGTGTTTTCAAATATGTTTCGAAGTATTCGGTTTACGCTCTAACCTTAGCTTGTTATGTTGGAAATGGTGTATTGGTATGCTGATTCGAGTCCTCAGTGTTTGTTTTCGTTTCTATATTTGGTTGTTTCGATGCATGGTTCACATTGTCGTGGATTCATGAGAGCGAAAAATAACAGGATGTGTTACAAATATGTTCATCTTGGTTTCCTCACTTGAAAGAGAAGTGTTTCCCAAGAACATGTGTTCGGAGCGGTTATATTATGTCAAAAAGCAAATGTAGAATGCTTCGTGCTTGCACTATGTCCATGGATTAATGAAAAAAGTAAGTTCCCCATGATGTATTGATGTGTTTGCTTTATCTATGACTCTTACAGAAGGAGAACACGTAAACAATGATATTCGCCGCGCGTCGTACATGACGGCCATCACCAGCTCGTCTCATTCTATATTCTGAGTCATATCCGAGGTCAACCATTGATGCTGAGATACTGACCAGATTTCCGTGTGCAATAATTATAGGTCCTGCGATAAC